>MCJB01048187.1:131247-146518 GCA_002018475.1 Nicotiana obtusifolia | reverse complement strand
GTTTGCCCACAGCTGATGCAATAGACATAACCGATTTTTTGGCAAAAAAATTCAGCGACAGACCTGGCATTGATATCCAAACTACTGCCATGGAAGTCTCCTCCTTCGGATTGAATCCTATTGTCCACGGAAAATTTCTAAAGAAGAATTCATTTCCATTGGCTTTTAGCACGCCAGTTGACCGCGACAGAAATTTAATAAAATCTGCATAAAGGTCGAACCTAACCAACAAGTGACGATACTCCAGTTGCCCAACGTTAAAAGTACTTTGAATATCGAATTGCGACTGGAATGTCCTTCGAATCTGTTGAAGATCTGGTTTTCCGTAAGAAAACTTCATGACTACAGCTTGGTGTAGTCCTTCTTCTCTCGTAAAGTCGTTAACTTCATCCATGGTAAATTCGATAGTAGGTTCACCATGTTCGACAATAACTGGACATAATTCCAGTTTCGAAATCTTTGTGGCGGATTGCTTTGGATGAAGTTGTGACGCATATGACAGCTTGGGATTAGTATGTATTCCTTCGTCGACTTTCTGAATTTTCTCTCCCCAGCTACATGCTGGAGAGAGGTCACTGGATCCATAGTTACTCAAATCCGCATAACGATGAAAACAGAGGAAATGACTGCTCAAATCTGCTACTGGAAAAAGACGATCCAGAAATTTAATCAATTATGAACAAAATTGTTGCGATCCAGATCTTGTTATGTCGTGTTCAATCAAGTAAAGACTGTTTCGATCCAGAAGATTGTAGCTTAGTGTAAAACAACTGCTCCAAAAGCTTCGTGAATTCACAGCAGTCCAGTTGATCAAGCTATTAAAATTCACTGCGTTCTTGTAGTGATCAAAATCAACGGAATCAATCCACGATCTACTACGATCTACCACGATGTTAGACCTCAAGTTGCTTTGCAAAGATTTTGCTACACAACTGAATTAAGATCAAAACAAAGATCTGTTTGAATTTGTTGCAATCCAAATTGAAATCAATCAACACTTTGTATCTTCTGAAACTGCTTCGCGAATGACGAAATAGAATTCAAAAATCTACTCGATGCTGCGATCTTTAACTGAAGCGCAAATGTTCAAATGTGTTCGAAAATCTGCTCAAAATGCTTTACAAATCCACATGTAAAACACGTTAAAGCAGATTACTGAGGTGGTTTTGACATTTTGTCGTACACCCGGAGCGCTCGACTTTGCAGCGACCCCTTTTGTTAATGTTGTGGAGATTGCCTCAATGAGAATTTGTTTTGATGGTCGGGAAACAGTATTCTCAACAGCAAGAAATGATTGGCATCGATTTTGAGCCAATTGGTTTACCTGAGCTCGATGTGCGAAACTGCTCTGTTCTTCGCAATTCTCGGCAGAATTTGCTGCTTCTTGTTACTCAGCTTCTGTTTGTTTGTTATTAGGATGTGCGCCTGATGTTTGAGGATCAGAAATTGTACCAGGAACGAACCGCGAACATGTTGACTCGCTGATGTGACGAACTGCTACAGTTGTCGCGTTTTTATTTTGCTGATTTGGAGCAATTTCGTGTATGTTTTGGGATGATGTTTGGATGGTTGTACGCGCCTTTGGTAGACGAACCTTTGGGTATGTTTATTTTGTTCTCCCACAGCGAATAGCTGGGGAGAGGCGTTGGCAGCCATGGCTGCTCAATTTGCCATTTCTGTCGCCAGTAGCAGGAGAGAGAAGAGAGCTTTTTATTATTAGCTGCTCAACTAGCTAACTCAATTAAATGAAATAGAAAATCCCACAAATATTCAAGGGTATAATTGTAAAGAATATTTTGTATAGTTTTAAACCAAACACAAATTTAGATTATCCATTGCATAATTAATTTTTAATACAATGAACCAAACACTTGATAAAAAATAATCCCAGCACTACAATCCCTGCATTACTAATCCCTGCATTACTTGTGTTCGTACCAAACGACCCCTGAGTAGCTAATCAGTACACCGCTTAACGAAGGTAGCTAAGTGAAAGTATGTGCCAACTTTAGGTAGCCCTATATGTATTCCGCATATTCGAATATATATAATTTATTAATTTAGAACCCAGTAACTTAAACAAATTAGATTCTCAAACTCATAAATTTTAAATTTCGACTCCGCCTCTGACTTTACTATGCAACTCTTACAATAGTGATGTCACTTTTCGTTTCAGTTGAATATGGACACCTAAGGATCGTCTAATACAATGATGGGATCTCCCAGGACATCCCATGAGATGGGATAACTAATTTCATTATTCTAGCGTAAAAGTTATCCAGGGGTTAGCTAATACCCCAAATCAAACATTGAATAAAGTTAATCCTAAACTTTATTCCGAAATTATTATCCTTATCTCATATACCAAACGACCCCTTACATAATTGTTTCTCATTTCCTCATTTGTATTGGTTAATATGGTTTTTATTTTTTCTTAAACTTAGTGCAATCGAAAACAAAAATTCAGTAATTTTATTATTATATATCATTTATCAAATGATAAAAGATAATACGTACAAGATAAAATAGCCAATCATATCTATAATAAGGGATATCAGTTCATGTAAACTCATACCCCCTTTTTAAATCATGTATATTGTATCTCTTCAAAATAACTTTAATATATATGTATACATCCAAATTTAAAGAATTTTATGGTGCAATATCTATCGTGTGTACCTTCACAAGCGATGTTAGATCTCAAATATCACGTCTATATATTTGTGTGTGTTTTTTCCTTTTTTCTGTGATTGAGCGGAGGTGTAAATCTCACATTTGCGTTGTTATTTTTTCTTTATTTTTCTATAATCGGGTCTAGTAATGTGGATGAGTAAGTCATGTGCTCCGTTTTACATTTAATTAAGTAGTTCTTTATTTCTTTATCTGTCTAGTCATTTACCCCACTTCCCTCTAGATTTCATCAAGTGGTCATGCTAGAGACATAAACAGTCATGGATAATTAAATTATGAGATCTCCAACATGGGCTACATGGACCCCTAGTAATTTACCGGATAAATTGATAAGTCGGGCATTCCCGGCCCACCAAGCGAAACCAGTGGTTTCTTGATCGTGACCAGCTAAGGCTAAAGTTCCATTAAAGAGTGTTTCCACGTGGTAGAAAGAGAATTTTCTACTTAAATTAAATTGAAATTTATTAAAATTTTCAACAGACAAAAATGAAAAGAAATTGATATTTATTCTTTTAAAATTCCATAGCTTTACATATTAAAATCTCTATTCTCATTCTGTCATCAACGTTACATTTTATGTAATTAAGATGAATATCTATATTAAAGTAGCAGCAAAAGGAATGTAGCATATAGTCATGGATTAAAAGTGATCCCAATATACATATGAAAAACTCACTAAAATTGTTACACCAAAAATTAGTTTTGAACCTTTACTTTTATTTTAATTTTGATAACACTGTGAATTACCATTGATAACAAACAGATAAAGTTAAGTGTGGTTAGTGGTCCGGTCCGGTTCGGTATCGTTACTGCGCAAAAACCAGACCAAACCGGTAATTTTCGGTCCGATCCTCCGGTTTGAAATGGATCGACCGGACCTTGACCGGTACCGGCAACCGGTCTACCGGTTTTTCCAGTCCGGTCCATCGTTTTTTTTTTTAATGTTTTTTTTAATTAGTCCCTCCTTTATTTAACTTTATAAATAAATGAAAAATATGTTTCAAAGTTAAAACTTAGAATTAAAGAAGTTATAATAATATTCTTGCAAACTTTGAATTAGTTTCAAACTTTATAATTAGATTCAAACCTTGAAATATATACAAAGTTAGTAAAAAATAAAATAAACCTTGTAGAAGAAGGAAATTATAAGTTTTTGAAAATATAACAACAAAATATTACTAACTTTGAATATATATTTGAAATGAAATTATGTTTCAAAGTTAAAACTTAGAACTAAAAAAGTTATAATAATATTCTTTCAAACTTTGAATTAGTTTCAAAGTTTATAATTAGATTTAAACCTTGAAATATATACAAAGTTAGTAAAAAAATAAAATAAACCTTGTAGAAGAAGGAAATTATAAGTTTTTGAAAATATAACAACAAAAAATTACTAACTTGGAATATATATTTGAAATGAAAAGTATGTTTCAAAGTTAAAACTTAGAATTAAAGAAGTTATAATAATATTCTTGCAAACTTTGAATTAGTTTCAAACTTTATAATTAGATTCAAACCTTGAAATATATACAAAGTTAGTAAAAAAATAAAATAAACCTTGTAGAAGAAGGAAATTATAAGTTTTTGAAAATATAACAACAAAATATTACTAACTTTGAATATATATTTGAAATGAAAAGTATGTTTCAAAGTTAAAACTTAGAATTAAAGAAGTTATAATAATATTCTTGCAAACTTTGAATTAGTTTCAAACTTTATAATTAGATTCAAACCTTGAAATATATACAAAGTTAGTAAAAAATAAAAAATAAGAACACAAGAGTTGTGAACTTGGAGCAATTTTATTAATATGTATTCTGAATTTCTGATGTAGAAACTTACATTCTTTTAAACATGTTGGCTAGTTTTTTTAAGATAGCCGTAGGCTTTTTCTTAGGAACGGGTTGTTGTTGTTCCGGTTCATCGTCTTCTTCTTGATCTTCTTCATCTTCCGTTTCATTGGTTTGATTCCCGTCTTCACTTGTTCTGTCGCTCAAAATTTGATCCATGTACGCTCTGTCTTATTTCTGTGAAAGCTCCAGTATTCCAAAGTTTCTTCGCTCTGCTCTGATCCAATCCCTGAATAGCACTCCTGTCTCCATTGCCTCTTCTCTCAATGAATGTCTGTGATCTCCAATCTGAAATATTTCCTGGCTGAAAGCGCTATCCGATGCAACTGATGACGCTTGAATTGTCAATATATCGCGGGCCATATTTGAAAGTATGGGAAATTGTGTTTCTTGACCCTTCCAGTAATCCAATAAATCGTGAGTTGCAAAACTTGTAAGTTTCTTCGGATATTGGATAAAGTAGACTTGGAACTCGCTGTATTCCTCCCTGTAGTCATCTTGTTCTAAAAGCAGCTTCTGATCAAGTCCTCCAAAACTGCTCATCCCAGCATGCCTTTTGCCTATTTGAGAAGAACTTTCACCGGTTGACAGTATCGGTACAGTTGGTGTAGCAGTCTCTACCCAAGTTCTGTACTTTTCGAAAACAGCTACGGTATCTGCATAAACTTTACCACGAGCAGTTTCTACACTAGGGTAGTTATTAGTTGCAATTTCAAGAGGTGTAATATCTAAATTTGCGTATATTTCCCGAACAAGTCGTTCAGTTAACTTAATTTTAAATGCGGGATGCAACACAGAAGCAATGTAAAAAAGTTGAGGAATTGGGAAAAATTATTTTTAAAATTTTTCAATCATGGCCTCTACAGCCATTTTATATTCGTCGTATTGCCTATATAATTTTAATAATTCAGATATGCCAGCTATATAATATAACATAGTAGCAGTAGTTGGATAATATTGTCCAGAAAATTCTAAAGTAACATGATAGAATTTTTCTAAAAACTGGAGGAGATGTTCAACAAGGTTCCAATCTTCCTCCTTAAGGTGATAAAGTTCCATAAAATATTTATTATGCATTTGAGTTATAGGCTCTCTATATTCGTAAGCAACAGTTAGTGCTTCATATAAAGTATTCCACCTAGTACAAACTTCTTTTGGAACTCTCCTAATCGGCATTCCTAATTCTATACATTTTCTTTCCCACTCTCTTTTTCTTTCTTGATTTTTATTTCTAAATATAAAGGCAATAGCTACTTTAACCTTTTCAATAATGTTGTTAAATAAGTCAAGACCATCTTTGACTACTAAATTGTAGATATGACATGCACATCTAACATGAAAAAATTCCTCAAAAGGCGGGGTTTAAAATAGGTCTTAAATTCCTAAGTGCTTTTGTGTTGTTCGTAGCATTATCTACTGTAATACTAAAAACTTTGTTAGATAAATAATATGCACGACAAATTGATGAAACTGTTTTGGAAATATAATTTCCGTGTGTGGTGCATCAACTACTTTATATGCAATAATACGTTTTTGAAAGATCCAATCAGGATCTATCCAATGAACAGTTACAGTAATATAATCACAGTTATTAGTAGAACGACCCATATCAGTAGTAAGGCATACTCTAGTGTCAAAGTTATCAAATAAATATCTCAAATAATCTCTATATTCGGTTTTAATTTAATAATATCATTTTTAACAGTTGTTCTTGGAAAACCTTTAAAGGAAGGATTATATGTAGCTTGAATATAACGAACAAAACTAGTAGAAGAAGGAAAACTATAAGGTAAACCCTCTCCGCAACTAGTTTAGCAATATTTTCCCTATCCGTTTGTTTATCATAACTAAGAATCCCTCCTGTTGTTTGGTTAAGTTTAGCTTGGACACCCGAGGATTCGTTATGTGCTACCCCACATGCTCAGTTCCAAAATAAATACCCCCCGCCCGCATTGACCATTCCTTGGGATGTTTAGTTCTTAAGTGAGTTCTAATTTTACCTATCCCACCTTCATTACCCCCAGTTTTAAAAACCCACACCTGTCCACAAAGACCACAAACGGCCGTCTGATTTTTAATTTTCTTCTGTACAAATTCCCACACCTCAAATCTATCCTTACGTTTAACCGGGGCTCTAGTGGGAGGTACAAGAGGCAAGTCGAACTGAACTTCAGGTGGACTAGCTTGAAATTCACGTTGTTCTTCTAAATTAATCCCAGTTTGATAATTAAATTGAGCTTCTACGTTTTGTGAATCAAGTGGATTATAAGAGCTAAAATCATGATAATATTGATTTTCATCTACGTGTTGACTAGAACTACCAACAATTCCTTTACCTCTATTCCCCGAACGACCACGTGCCCGCCCCTCACTACTAGTTTCAATTGAACCTCTTTGACACATAATTATAGCAAATAAAATAAATATATCACAAAAATATAATAAAAGAGTAGAAATAGGAACGACCAACCAATATAGCCGTATAATTGAGGTGAAGTTGATATTTGAACCTTCACTTGATAGCAACTCCAAGTAAAACTTGATAAATAATCCAAATTGTATAATCTAGACAAATAGCCAAAGTAGCAAAATAGCAATATTGTAGATGATTTTGAGAGAATAGAGAGAATTAGATGATTTGTGTGAAAAATATGATGAAATAATGGGGTATTTATAGGAAAAAATAGTTACGGGTGGTTATGGGGTAAAATGGCCATTTTTTGCCGTTGCCCAACGGCTATTTGCTCAATAGAGCCGTTGGCCAACAACTATATTTTAAATCCAGCATTTTTTTTAGTGGTCCGGTCCGCTCTGGTCCGGTGCCGGCTGGTTCCGGGCCATATTTTAACCGGTCCCAAACCCCCAGACCGTCTCGTGACCGATTCCGGCTCCCCCTCTAAATTGGTCCAATTCACACCGGTCCGGTACGGTGTGAACCGGACCAATAGCCAGCCTTAGATAAAGTATACACCTATAGAGCACATCGATCACACAACTTCCTTTAGGAGGAGGAAAATGATCATTGGGCCTCATATCAATCCTAGTTATACAACAATCTCTGAAAAAATACATTGCATCTCTACATTTTCCTAGTCTATTTAAGCAGATCTATTCTATCTACCTTCTCTTTCTTATATGTGTGACTATACTCTCAGCATTTACATGTATAGCTCTGAATTTTTTTTAATTTTTAGCCTTCTAAACATGGTATGTTATCACTACCCAGATTGTAGCTATGACTTCCTTCTTAACCTGCTTCTATTTCGTCCTCTTTATGATGTTTAGAAAACTTTTCACTTCTTCAGGTTGTATCTGATCTCCAACCCAATGCATTACGGAATCTCGAATTAACTTGGACCATGAACATTTCACAAATAGACGTTGACTTGATTCCACCACTTGATCATCACACAAACTACATTTATCATCATCCACCTGTATGTGTAGTTTAAGCAACCTCTCCTTTGTAAGTAATCTTCCTTGAATAGCTAATCAAGTAATGAACCTATGTTTCGATTGAACTACTACACTTCAAATAAGATCAGCCACTACCGATCATCTGTGAAGACCTATAATGTCTATATTGCTTCTTATAATGGAATAATTCCCACTAGGACTCAGCTTGTGATGATCTCCTTGATACCAGCTCAGCATCCCCCTTTTAATGAATTTAGCTTTCTCTAATACCGGCTACAATTCTGTGGGACTTTATGAGTTCATATATTAGGATCAACCTTCGTATAGATACCATGGACCTACAGAGAGTCATTCTTCTTGACCAACTGCCATAATAGTTTCCCTACATAAGTTTTATTCCATTTCCTGTAGCATTTAATATTTACTCAAACACTTTTCTTAGCAAGCACACTTTTCCCCAAGCTACCTATAATAATTTCTTCTTTTCATCTGGTCCATCCCACAAATAGTCCCTACATTTCTTGTCAACTTCCTTCATGATCAGCTCTATGGCAATATGAACACTGCATCCCAGAAGCTATGAATGAAAAATAGCAGTGCAATAACCATTTGAAGCTTTCCTGCATATGATAGTTTATAGAGTAGATGTATTTAATTTTACTCAACAAGTTGATGACATTCCAGCTTGCTCCACTTCTTAGGAGACAATGGTAAAAACTAGGTACCTTATAGAAAATGAACCTAAGGAGAATCCAACTATTCTTAAAAGTTCCTTCTTTATCAGAACATCAATTCTGCCATAAACAGACTAGGTTTATCCATATTAGCCACCAATTCTGATACCATGCTTATATGTGCTAAAGCCTCAATGGCTCTAGTCACTGATCCAATTTCACCCTTACAAAACACCATTAAATTATTAGTAAATATTAAATATGTCAACTTCAACTGCTTACACATAAGATGGTACTTAAAGTCAGGTAGTGCATTCATACTTACCAATGTTCTAGAAAGATACTCCACAATAAGCACAAATAATAGTGGTGAGATAGAATCTCCTTGTCTAAAACCACTTTTTCCTTCAAAAATTTATGGCTTTCTCCATTGACATTGACTGATAACTTAAGAGAAGACACGCATGCTATAATCAACTTTATGAATTCAATTGGAAAATCACATCCAATCATGATCTCTTTTAAGAACTCACAATTTGCAATATCATAGGCTTTCCTCCAGTCCATTTTCATTAAGCTTCTAGGGTAGTCTTTCTATTATAGTGCCTTAGGATACGAGAATATTATGCAGCACAGATCTGTCTGGAATAAATGCAGATTGATTGTTAGCAACCAGATGTTGAACCACAACTTTCAATATGCTACATAGCATCTTTGAGATGTATTTATACAACACATTGCAACAGGAAATAGGTCTGAGTTGGCTTGCATATCAGAGTCCTCTATTTTTGGAATCAAGGAAATGCATATGAAGTTCAACTGTTTCAAAACCTTTCCATTTAAGAAGAATTTCATAATTACTTTAGTAACATCTTCCCCGATAACAGGCCAAGCTGGTTTTAAAAAATCACTACTATATCTATCAGGCTACGAGCTTTTATTACTATCAATGTGAACATAGTACCTTTCACATTTTTACCTTAAAATGGTTTCAATAGTTCCACCTTCTGTGTAGTTGTTAGCAAAAGTCCATTTTTCATGAATACTTCAGTTGTTTTTGCTCTAATGCTTGCTTCCTTAACAAATAGTTCTTCATAGTAAGTGACATATATCTTAGTTATATTCACTAGATCAGATTGCCAAACATCCTGCTCATCCTTCAATTGAGTGGTTGCCTGATTGAGTGTCATATATTTGATTGCCGAGTAAAAATACATTATATTATCATCCCCTAATTTAATTCATGTGGCTTTGCTTTTTTTGTTGCAAATAAACTTCAGCTAGGTAAGAGAATTTGGCTGAATTTTTTATATTTCTAATGTTTTCCCTGATGCAAACTTATGTTTTCTAGATTACGTTGTAGCTGCTTCTGTATTTGTTATAAAGTCTCCCTATCCTCCTTAGCTTCAGATTCAACTTTCCTGAAAAATTCCTTGTCTAGGACTCTCAACACTTTCTTGAAAAGCTTCAATTTTCTCACTACCTTCAGTATTTTGCACCTTTCAATCTCTATGTTCCAGCCTTTCCCAACCTGCTCCAGGAATTTGGGATGCTGATCCCAGACATTATAATACTTGAATGGTTTTCCGCTTCTTGGCCTTTTATTAGTTAATACGACTTTATTTGGACAATGATCACTGATGCCTTATGGTAGAAACTTAGCTTTGTAATCAGGCATTAAATCAAGTCATTCATCATTAATGAATGCCTAATGTAGCGTAGAATATATCCTTTGATCGCTATCACTATCATTCCACGAGTACATATTCCCTTGATGAGGTAATTATATCAGACCGCATGCTTTAGTAAAAGAATTAAAACCCACCACCTCATACCAAGTATCAGGATTTCCTCCAATTATATCCTCTATAGTTATAACAGAATTAAAGTCACAAATTACCGTCAAAGGTTTTTGACATCCTACTAGTTGGTTCTCAAGATATTCTCGCAGTCCGCTCCTTTCTTCCCTTGTGCTAAAAACATACACAAATGACACTCCACATGACACCTGAAGAGGTACAATACACTTCACAGGATACCACATGTACTGTCATGCTGATAGGTGTTACCCTATAGTAATCATGTCTCCAAATTGTAACAACCATATTCAAGTTTGTGACATAGTTTCAGTCGCTAAAAAATTTATCTATAACTCGTTGAACTTTATCCTATTTATTTTTGTTTCAAGTGAACTGATCAATCTAACTTTTTCATCATTGCAAATGAGCTTTACCTCATTCTGTTTATTAGGGGCATTGAGGCCCCTGGAATTCCATGCTAAACAATTAACCATTCCCTGTATGAGGAATGGTCAAGCCTCCCACATGTCCACCTGTATTCTTACCTAATTGGTCACTAGTTCCAGGCTTATTTAGTACCTAGAAAGAGTTTTCACTCACTAGTTGTTGATCCTTTGCTCGTTGGCTCTTCCCTGTTTTCATAGGGACGATCCACCCTTCATTGGTGCCACCAATTTTTTGTGGCATGCTTTGATTAGTAGACAGTTTCTCAGCATTTAAAGGTCTTTCCTTGTTTTGACCAGTATATTGTTTCTCAGGATTTTGATGACTCCCTGTTCATTCTCATGTTGCTCCTTCTTCTCCTGTTGGACTGCTTAGGTGAATTCTTCTTCCTACAAACCTTCTCATGATGTCCATACTTTTTGCAAAACTTGCAAATAGTAGGCTTCCAATCATAGAGGACCTTTTGTTCAATTAAATTTTCCTTCTCATTTATGAACAACACTAACTTCTGGTAAAACAACATCCATGTCCACTTCCACCAGTAGTCTAGCAAAACTAGGCTTTCCCACTAAGCTACTTATTTTGCTCAACCCGTTAGCACTCAACTATTTGAAGTCCAAACCTTGGAATTTATTCCCCATTGAAACAATATGCAGCTCTTCTCGAGTAAACCCCATATTAGGCCTCCAAACTTTCACAATGAAAGATTTATTGTTGGAGTGCTATATTCCACCTTAGACTACATCATTCTTCCGTATTTCACTTTCAAATCTGAGTGATTTCATTTTTTAGCAAAACAATTTTGTTTAGTCGCCCATAACCTCTGAATGAATCCCTTGATCATTGGAAATGAGGTGAGCAGCCAATATATAACATACTACATCATTCCTTTAATATTCCATTTTTGATTCAATATCTTCTAAATCAAGCTCAACAATATGAGACTCATCATACAATGTAAGAGCTACATACTCCAACTTGAAACCTGCATTTGGGATTTTGGAGATATCAAAACTGTCCTAGATCGAAGCCCGTGATTCTGGAATTTCCTCCTCTTCAACTTAATCAGCCGATGATTTCTTCCCACGCTGGTTGAATTATTTTTCCCTCCACTCTTCAAGTTCTGCATTATGTCGTTCCATTGTCTCTGAGCTTTCAAACTCTGGCCTTTTCTCTTTACTAGTTTTAGTGCTGCTGTTTGATTTGTTTACATTCCAATTAGGTTTTCAATTGGCTGAATTTTAGAAGTACTTGGAGTTGCTTTCTTCCCTCGTCGTAATTGTGAGGAAGATGCCTCCACGATTGCCTTTTATGATGGTACGCGAACTCTCTTCCTCAGTAGAGGCGCATGTTAGTCAGTCATGCACCGAGAGAGAAAGAAATAATGCGCAGAAGTTTTTTGAACATAATAAAAGTGTACAGTATTCATAGTAAGAGCCTAAAAAATTAAATCAATTATTCATGTATCTCTCCGTAATAGTTCACTAATGTTTTTGAATTTTGATCGAAACGGCCCCCCCTCCCTTAATGATTTGTCATTGCCACATCCACATTAGTCCCGATTCTTTTTTTTCCGACCCAGCAGTCGATTCCATCCACTCCTTTTTGTTTTTTGCAAAAATATCACATTCCCCAAAAATCAGCATATTTCCGAAACAACAAACCCCTTAGCAAACTCCCACTCTCAATTTATGAACGTGCATATTACTCGCCATGAATTAGCATGCCCTCGAAGCTACGCAAAAGAAAACAATTTATAATTCGTCAAACCCTCTCTCTCTCTCATCTCACACATTCTCTCGAAACCCTAGAACCGTTTTGTCCTGTTTTTTCCTCTCCTTTAGATTCGATTCTCTGAATCTCTATGAAATTTCTCCAAATTTTCAAATCTAGGTTGGATTCAATGATTACTTGCATGAACAAACCCTAGTTTTTTCCGATTTTTTTGATTCTTTTTAGCTAAAAAATTGAACCCTATGGAGGGCTCTGTGGCTATTACGGATGATCTCGGAGCCCCGCCGGAGTCATGGGAGGTAGCTGACGTGGAAGCTAGTATGCGGCGGCTGATACTTTCTTCTTCGAAAAAGGATTCCGATTCTTCTGTCAATAATAGTAGTAATCAATCTGAGCTGCTTGATTCCTCGTCTTCGGCTTTGGCCCCTGCTGGTTCGGGTGGTGTGTCCGAGGATATGGTTAACACCGTCGATCAGTTTCTTCGTGAGGCTTTACAAAACCCTAGAGAGCGGCTTTCCGGTTAGTATTCCCCCTTTTTAAAGAAAATCTGATAATTATGCTAATTTGCGTTATATTTAGGGTTTGCTAGTTGACTTTTTTGTTTGTTTTTCTGATGTGCCTTGTTTCGATTTGTGATAATTTCTGACTTTCTGTGGTCTTATACTGGGTCGTATACTCGCTGTCACATTGTTGATTGTTGTGTCAATCAGTTAAGTACAGCTGAATTGTAAATTAGTTGGGGTCTGTTATATGAATCCCAAATGAATGCAAGGTCACAATATTATCGTAAGATCTTAATGAGATGACAATAGAGCTGCTATAGTTCAGTTGGTTAAATCACCCATTTGGTAAGAACCTGAAATGACAACTGCGGATTATTTTGTAGATTGACTAGATTCTTTTCTAATCAGTGTCAGGTAGTGCTTTCCTCTGTGAACTGCATCCACTTTGTTTCTCTCTGGTAGCTAGTATGAAGGATACAAATTTGGTACTTTTGCTTGTTTGGCGTACCACCACAATAGTAGAAAGAAAAGGGAATTGAGGACAATTAGGAACTAAAGGAATTGATCTTACTTCATAAAAAAATTAGAGGAACTGAAAAGTAGTGTATTTATCTGGAAAAGCTTGCTGAGTCTAATTGTTATAAATTCGAGATTAGAGTATTGGCTACATCCAAGGGTGTGGCGGTCTATGCGATGTGTTAAATCATGGGAGACCATGGTTCACAAAAAACCACTAGGTGAACATTTTACATCTGCCTAAGTCTTGGTGGGAGGTAGTATGTACTAGGTGGTGTGTGCAACGAGGCTCGGACGCCACTTATTTTTTTTAGAAGGCAAGGTAATACTTTTATTGAAAAAAAGAAGATCAAGGCATTGGTTGCTATGGAGGTAACTGATAAGCAGTGAAACTTTCATCTCCGTGAGACCAAGTTTCATGTTGGATTGAAGGAGATCTTCCCCTGATGACCCCTTTGGATGACTAGAAGTTCAGATGGCATTCATATCTGGGATTGCTAAAACTGGAAAACAATCTGTCATTATTGGTCTCTTTTGACTGCATAGCGAAGATAACTGTTGAGGAGAAAGGATGGATCCAAAGACATTGCAGTGGTGAAAGAACACATAGAAGACAAGGCACCTGACCTTGGTGACCACCATATCATTTTATTTGAAAGTTGGGATATGATGAAGGAGTGAGCTGTTGATCCTTCCACGGTTCCACCCAAGTTAAAACTTTGGGAAGTGCTCTTTTTACATTTCATGTTGCATGTAATGAAGAGTGGAGCTTTACTTTTCTTTTTTTAAAAACAAAAAAGAGTGGATCCAAGGAATTGAAAGAATACCGGGCAGTAAACTTTGGCTCGTAGCTTCTACCAAAATCCTTGCAAAGAGGCTAAGAAGGTAACTAGGAAGCTTTTACCTGACACTCAGTTAGCTTTCATCAAGGGCAATCCACAATCATAGTAGAATAATGCCAGGAGACTAAACAAGACTTTAACTGTGTAAGCTCGACATTGGAAAAGTATCTGATCCTGCTAAGTGGAGGTTTCTAACCATCTTTTGGAAGACTTTGGATTTGAAGAAAAATTGATCAACTGGATTTATTTGTGCATCTCTATAGATGGAATGTTAGTTCAAATGTATGGCACACCAACAAGATTCTTTCCTTCAAAAAGGGGCCTGAGCTGAGGTGATCCCTTCTGTTCTTCCTTTTTATTCTATTAATGGAATAACCAAGCAGAATGTCAAAGAAAGTCACGCTGAATAACTGATTCAAGGACTTCTCTGTGGGCAGGATTATGCTATATTGAATCCACTGGTCAGAGCAAAATATGGTGCAAGGTCACTCTGTCACTAATCCTGTAACTAACTCCTGTTGTGTTAGGAGGATGGAAGCATATCAAAGGCTTCGGAGGACCTTTTAGAGTACACACTATACAAAACCAGGGATAGTAGAAATTTCCTATTCTAGATAGATTATTAGTTAGGACATGCCCCGCTAAAATTCTAGAAGAGCACCCTGAGATGCTCCATTGTGCAGGAGATACTAAGGCCATAATTGCAGAGTTTATATCTAATCAAGGTTGGGATATAACCTTCAGAAGGAATTGCAATAGTTGGGATTTGGAAAGAATGACTAATACTGCTGTAATTTTTTT
>MCJB01048187.1:110407-131115 GCA_002018475.1 Nicotiana obtusifolia | reverse complement strand
GGGGAGGGGGAGGGTTACTGTTGCGGTTAGAGTCAGCTCCTGAAAAAACACAAACTCTAGCCTATAGTGGCGGCAAAGGACACAGAAACGGTTAGTCCACAGTGAAATCCTGCTACAAATGCTATCACCTTATAGAGTATCTCCTTCTCGCTATCCTAGAAAAGAAATGGGAAATTTCAGGTATTATTTAAGGTTGCAGATTGCTTGTTTAGTGCCTTAATTCCATACACCTTGCAGAAAGAAGGCCTGTCTATTTCCAGCAGATTCTCTTTATGTGAAGAAGAATCTGAGGACGTCAATTTTCTCTTTTTTGGTTTGCACTTCCAGCCGGAAAATTTGGAATATGTCTTTGATCTTTTTTAAGCTCTAATGGACAATGCCAAAGACTCTCACTAAGTTGATGCAATGCTGGATCAGTTAGCTTTAGAAAGAGCCTAAACCATTATGCAAGACCATCCCCCCTTGCATCTGGTGGGTATCTTTAGGAAAAGGAATTCTGGAATGTGTGAGGGCAATAGGAATGTGTAGTAAAGCAAAGGTACAAATTCGAATAGCTTTTTGGTGTACATATTGTAGAGCCTCTTCTAGATCTCTGCAATTCCCGGAGCAGCTCATTCTTACATCATAAGCCATGTGCAACTCCTGCACTCTTAGTGCTGATATACATCATTGAGAGTCTTTGCTTATCACAAAAAAGGAGAGAAAATAGAACCATTTTATGTAATCTAAAAGCAGAAAAGGGCAAGTTTTCGAAGGAAAAATTATCCGTTTTGGCTGAATGAAGGATAACTTGAACCATTTCCACCTTACTTAAAAAAGGAAAAAAGGAAAGGAGGAACTTGAACGTTTTTCTAGCAGAAAACACCATGTTCTCTATTATATATTCTCAGTTATGTAGTCTTTAGCTGTTATGCGGACATAGGCTCTTGGTCATCACGTACTAATATGATGCACCTATATAAAAATATTCATTGCTTTACTTTTTACTTACCTTTGGGTGCTTTTTTCTATTCTACGTGCCTTTTTTCCCCAACTATCTTGCTTCTTCCTCTGTGTTTCCATTTTGACATAACTAGTCTCCTTAAATGTCACTGTTTGCATTTTTCCTTTTCCCTCATCTTTTTCTCTCTTTTTTTGGGGGTGGGGGGTGGGTGGGGGGGGGTTTCTCAGTTAGTTGGGTCAGTTCTCTTTATCATGCACGTAGTGATTTTTCATTACCTTTTCTCAGTTCTGAGGATGGAGCAGGATGTTGAAAAGTTCGTCAGGGACCCTGGTCGACAGCAGATGGAATTCCAGCAGCTGCCTACCTCCTATTTACGACTGGCTGCTCACCGTGTGGCACAGCACTATTCACTACAATCAATGGTTTTGTTGGACAATAGTCTACCGGATGGCTCGGGTTCCAGAATTATTGTGCGCAAGACTTCTGAATGTCGGATGCCTTTGATTCGCTTGGCTGACATCCCGGTGAATTTGCCTCAAGGAGATACTGGCGTGGTTAAGGTTGCCATTAAGCAGAGGCCACAGAAAGGTTCACAGTTTGCAGGTTCTTCAAATTCAAATTCATCAAAGGGAAATTCTGCCAAAAGTGTTGAGGAAAGAAAGGAGGAATATAATAGGGCTCGAGCACGTATTTTTAACTCTAATAGTTTAAGTGGGAGCTCCAATGTAAAACCTGAAACTGAATCAAGGTCACAGGATACTTTCCAGTATGGTCCAATAGGCATACCACAGCTAGAAGAAAAAGCTAGTCTAGCTGGTGGTTCTGATTTGAATACTGGGCGGGGTCTGATTGATTCTTCAACAAGTAGCAGTAGATCAGCTAGAAGTAGGACAGAAAAGGAGCCAGTTGGTAGATCTAAATCTAATAATAAGGTGGCTATCTTTCGTGATCGGGAAATTGACCGGAAGGACCCAGATTACGACAGGAGTTATGACAGGTCATTCTCAGGCCTCTGCTGTTTTGTGAATATACTGTAAAGTGCTCCCCTTTCCTTCAGTTTCTGTTTTGTGTATGTGTTGGTGGTTCAGTCATGTGGTATCTCTTTTAACATGGATCGAGCAGATTGTTTTATATTGTCGTAAAAGCACTCCTTTATTCTATGAGATGTTTAAGTACCATCACTTTATTCTGGCAAGTATTTGTGCATTTCTTTGCCATGTATTCTGTATATGAAATGTTCAAATAGGTTATTTCTACAAATGTTTATTCCTATTGATATGTTTTACTGACTATTCTGGGAAATGCTTGTTTGTGGACTGGCTGCTCTACAATGATTGGTGTTGCACAAAGAGTGATTTGAAGTATATGTAGGGATCTGTGGTTCTTTCTTTTATTACATGCTGACTTCTGACATTGTACCACCTATGTTCCCTTTTCTTTTAGTGTAGGTTCTTTTTATCTTTTTTTTGGGGGTGGGGGGTGGGGGATTGAATATAGCATATCCTTTTTGTCTGGGCCAAAAAACTGTCATTCTTGGCCTGTCCAATCATATTTGATGAAAAATCATAGCCGAAGTGATTCTATCTGGATTTGAATGTAGTGAAGCTGTCATAATACACATCATGATCCTCCGGACAGTGGAGATTTTGTTTATCTGCCTGCTATGAAGAACAAATATCGAATCTGGAGTTATATATTGGAAGATAGGACGTGGACATGTGCAGTCTCCTGGAACACTCTACTCTAAATGAATATCTCTTCTGCCTCCCGTAAAAAATGGACTACATCTGTTTCTGGGCACGAAATAGAAACCAAAATGGCCAAACAAATTGTTTAAGAAGACTATGGGGCTGCTACATAATACTGGAATAAAGATGCAAGCCCTGGAGACAGTCCTATTAACAGCTATGAAGTAGACTCTTTAATAATTGAAAGAACTCGAAGAGGGACAGAAGAACCTGGTAGGAGGAGGAGGAGGAGAAGAACATACAGAGGAAGAAGAGGGGGGAGATCCTGATTTGAGATAAGCTGCTATGATTTTAAAGCTATGGTGGTTTGGAGCTGCTATTCAGTTCCCATTATTCCTATGTTCCTTCTCTTGTGCTTCTTTGGATGTTTAAACTATTTTGGGTGACGTCCTATTTATATTTGATGCTGCTTGAATTCTTTATATGAGAATGTGTCTGGCTTTTCTTGCAAAAGCTTTTAGTACTACTTGCCATGTTCTTCTTTAAGCTGTATGGAATTATGTGCATCAAATATAACAAATCCATCTTTTGTCCTGTCTCCCTCAATTTTACAAATTGTCTTTTTGTGTTCGTGGGTCTTTTCACTATGATGCTCATGTCATTTTCCTGCAACTTAGTCTGTGAGTCTAATTGACTTTTTATTTTACAGATACATGCAAAGGTTTGATCCTGGGTTTGGATTTACTGGTGGCCCATATACAATTCAGCCCATGTACGCTCCTGCAATAAACTACAACACTGAGTTTCCCCAGCTTGGTGCAGCACTTCAGTCTCCCATTTCTGCTGAAAACCAACCTCGTCCTCTTCCTCAACATTTACCTGGGCCTTGGGCAACTTCAGCGACTCCTGGCATTGGTTATGGTCCGGCAGAGAGCATGGTGCCTCCCCCTTTTAGTCACAATCATGTTAGTGCACGCTCAAGCGCAGCTATATATTTGCATTCAACGCAGTATCCTTGTCAGCGTCCTGGAATGACTTTTATCCATCCTCATGAGCAGGTTCACCAACCCTTCTCACAGGTATGGGAAAAAAAGTTTCTTTTCGCTTCAATCATTTGGGCTTGTTTTTTGCTGAACCCCGTGGACCTGGACAGATTTAAGAGGAAATTGCACCAATTCATACTTCATGTGGTGACAAACTGTCTCATAAGTCGTGTTTCGATGTAACATGTTCACACTACCCCTCACACAGAGTGCAAGAGATGATAATAGGTTAAGCTTGAAGCAAAGTTTACTAAGTTTGGGGAAAGATTTCTGGTAAAGAGCATGCTGGGATCTTCATATTTAAGTGCTTGGTTAATATGTTCGAAGGATTTAGTGATGCAGATACAAAAAGCGGATCCAATGGCAGCTACACTTACTTTCCAGTAGGATGCTTGTTGTATCTTGTTAAGCTATATTATCTTATATTGGTATGTGTATGAGGAATTTTAGCTTGTAGAGAGGGTCTCTTTCTTTCACATGAGATAATATAATTATCCATCAGTAGTTGTGTTTGGCATTCTGGTTTTTTTTTTCCGCTTTATGGTTTGCCTCATCGTTTGATTGATCCTCCTGTTCATGGTTTTCCAGCCTCATCAACTGCAACCTGATGGTTTTGGATTAGCCCGGCCCCGGTGAGGGGCACGGGCCATGCCTGCATCCTGCGACGTACAATTCAGCATCTTGAGGGGGATGCTGAGCGGCAAAATGTTGCAATTGGCGGGGTGCAGGCATGAACAACTGAGACCTGTTGGAGTAGATTGTTCAGCTTGCAATATTTTCCATCCACCAGTCTCAGTTTTATGGAACCTCCTGCATTGCTGAGGATGCTCATATGTCCTGGAAGTTCCATTGCATGGATGAGCACTCAGCTCAATTGCCATGGAATCATGACAAAGATGATGATGACGACAAATGAAATCAGCAAGAGTTCAGAGCTGGCAATATAAGAAGTTTTATCGGTTTTAGGTTTATTCTCGTTTTCCATTTTCTTGCCTTTCTTTATGTTGTCTTTTCTACATCTGAAGTAATTGTAACAATGTGCTGCTTGATTTGTGTCACAGCCTCGTCAAAGCTCCAAGAAGAAAGACAATAGTAAATAGTGTCTACAGGACATGCAACCTTAAGCAATTGGTTGCTTTGGTGCCAAGACTGACAGTGATAATACAGAGCTCTGATTACAGGATGTTCTCTGAAGCAATGTCCAGGAGAGACTCTGCAGATAATGTATTTAAATGGAAAGTGTTTCCCCTTTTACTGCTTTTCTTGTTTGGACAGAATATGACTACTTTGTCTTTCGCTGACTAGTTTGTAACTGAAGCATTTTGTTTGGTCAGAACTCCTTCGTCGCTCTTCACCAAAATGATCATGATCCTAACTGGTGACTATGCCAGTATTCCCGTGGTTGATATATCGTAATTCGCTGTAGAGAAATCTGCTAGTTCATCGTTCCAGTAACCAGGGCTAATAGTTAGGGGTTGGGCGTAACAGGACATCTTGTGTGCTCTCTATTCAGAGTCATAAGCGGTTCAAAGAAAATGTGACTCGTGCCCCAAACAACGGCATTTTGTTTTCTGAAAGTATTCAAAATGGCAATGAAACTCAACAAATATGGTCTATTTTCCTGACTTCGCCCCATTATCGGCCACGACTCTACGTAATAGAATTGCTGTCAATTAGCACCGGGAGTGTCAGAGGATGAACAATTAGTTATTAGTAGGACGCAAATGTCAAGAAGTTCAAAGTTGAGGCGTTCACAACTAAATTGTTATACTATGAAAACGAGTACGAGTGGATTTTCTGTAGCCAAATGGAATGTCTGGGAAATGAGGTAAATCTTTTGTGAAATTGTTAACTAATATAGTTAAAGGAAAATCATCTTGAAAACAAAAAAGGAAGTGAAAACTCTTAGATAGATGGATCTAGTAATAGAAGATTTATGGATAGATGAGGTTTATATGGTGCAATTGCGTTACAAAATATATTTTTCTACTCAACCATTTCTTCGGGCGAAAGACGTGTTCCTGATTACTTTATTATCTCATTTGCAAAAGAAAAACGAAACACTTTACTAGTAACCCACTATTGGAAAGCTATCCCAGACTTGGTACATTTGCCTAACTTATTTCCCTTTTTAAGGAGTATTTGTTTTATTCTCTTTTCTTTTTATCTTTATCAAATCAACAAACTCATTTTAAAGTTTCCTTTAGAACAGTAACAGACCGGAAAACCTTTACAACTTCTTTTGTTGTGCTTTAAATATGATATTTCATATCGTTAAACAAGTATTTTGGTTACATAATTAGTTTTCGATATATGAGTACCAAATCTTCCACTTCCTTTTATTCTATTCAAGCACCCTCAAACTCAAATACCTTCCGAGTTCAAGTTATGCTCGCATATTTTTATATCGATTAACAATCTTTGTTACTCAAAGGGAAATATAGAAGCAACAATAAAGTTGTCTTTATATGACCTACAAGTCACGGGTTCAAGCCATGGAATCAATCCCTGAAGCAACAGGGTAAGTTGCCTATATCACACCTCTAGGAGTGCGGTCCTTTCCAGGACCCCGTGTGAATGTGAGATGCTTCGTGCACCGGGCTGTCCTTTGCTTTTTTAACCCTATTATTAGCTGGTTAAATTGATTATATTGTGTAAAAATTCTTTATAGACGCCCATAAATACTAGGGGTGGTTTGTTGCATATGGAATTCAGAACTTACAGCATCATATGGTTGTGTGAATAATCTTGGGGTTTCTCACATGAATATCCAAATCACAGGTTAGCCTCATCTGTCTCCCGTGCTCAAGCCTTGCGCAAGCATGTTTGTGTCTGAACCACAAGAGGCAACTTTTTCCACCCTGAGAATGTCTCTTTCTTGGCTTTATTCTTTAACAACCTTATTATTACAAAGCAAAAACCACGTGCAATAGTATTTCCCTCTAAGATTAGCCTAACTCTTTCTCACTTTTAAAGCAAAATCTAGCGTCTTATTAGGAAGGAAATGATAGGAAACCTTTCTCTTTCCCTAACTTGATGGTTAAAGTGCACTTTGACCTGTGTTTTATATGAGGATAAAGAAAAGTTTGTGGGCTTTGCTGATATGGTAATGAATACTTCTTTATAGTGAACTGTGCCATTCTCGTGTGATTGTTGTCATGTCTATCAATTAGTCTGTACCAAGTTTACGTACATATGACTATATAAACATATCTATTGACTCAAACACTGCCCAGCAAAATTGATCTTACTCTTAAGGTACTGACCCTTCAAGTTCATACTAAAACTCAGCATTTTCCTTCTTTTTTTTTTCTTTTTTTTTAAATTTCTGTTCTACTTGCTTAACTCAAACCTCAAAGTCTACCAACTGGTTGCGCCCTTTTTCTTGTTCCAAGAATTGGTGCCTTCACTAAAGTATCACGAAAAAAAGGACCAATTGTTACATTCAGTCCTGTCATTGGGAGTTGGTTTGTTTATTAGACCCTTGATTACTAATGACTTCAAGGAAAAAAAAAAACTAACTACATCTGTTAACACAGCCCAGATATACCATTTTATATTCATTACAATATTTGTCTTCATGCACGATATATGCAATGTTTACTGTACATGGAAGATAGTTTTCTATATTTTCTGCTCTGCCGTGTGTTTCTGTATTGAGGTATACTGATTTTGCTTCACTTTCTTCATGATCAAGGCAAAGCAAGCAATTCACAGCTATGGACAGAGAGAATTCAGAGCTGTACCTGCGTAACTGTCAGATTATGTGGGAGAATGAGAGGCTGCGGAAGAAAGCTCAACGTCTCAACCAGGAGAATCAAGCTTTGTTATCAGAGCTGAAACGGAAATTAGCAGCTATAAATGCCAAGCGGAAACCTGAATTTGAAGTTAATATGGGTTCCAGTTCTGTCAGCGATCAAATGGAAGCCAACAAACGTCAGGTACTGGAATGAAAGTGATGTTCCAACTCACTTCCTCCAGGTGTTTGTGAAGACCAAAATCATGAGAATTTTCAATTTGGGTTTTACCAACATTATAGCAATTACAAGGCTATGTGCCAACTAAAACTATTAATTTTTGCATTCACACCAAAATAATGTACTTTCTTAGTAATCAAATAGTGCTTGCCTAAAAGCTCTACTACCAACTGCACACCCAGCAGAAAAATCAGGAAAAGGATTATGCTATAAGGGGTTGTGAACTAAAAAGCTAGGTTTCTACTTCACCAATTATCAATCCACAATTAACTTCCTGTCTATGCTTGAGAATGTCTGGTAAAATGCTTTGAAATGCTTGTATGCAATATCAATATCTTCCTTTCCGCATATCTCTCTCACGCTGCAATCGCAGAAAAGCAAAGTCATATTTATCGAATTAGATGACCAACTTAAGGAAGCAGGTGACAAAAGCAAATCTGGCAAACTAGAATGAGGAAGAAGATATAAATGAACAGATTCAAATACTGTAGTGTCCCTCAAGTTACATGCGACCATTTCATCATGTCAAACTACCAGAGTTGATGACAGCTTCAAACTTCATAAGTTTATCATCTAGCTGCCTGGCGGTTATCTTATACCATAGAGAAATTTTTATTTTGAAAAAGTACACAAAAACATTCTTAATGGCAAGTTTGCCAAGGTGCCTGGATGTTGAACATCTATCTTTTAGGAAACTCCAAAAAGTAGTGCATATCACAACTTATCACTACTTGCACTGTAGGATAAGCATTGCAGCTTGATAACATAGAACATTCTGCCGAATATGGGCTCAAACAAAATTTATGTCAGATGATGCATGACAATAAAGTAAGCTAGTTGTAGACTGCTGCCAGTGGCGGAGCCACCTTACATGAAGGGGTGTCCCTTCGCAAGAAAAACACACTGCGTAGGTAGGTAAAAAAAAAAAATTATGTATATATACTATGTGTTGACTCCCCTTAATTTTCTGGTATACTTTTATATATTTTGACACCCCTTAATAAAAATCCTGGCTCCGCCACTGACTGCTGCCCCTATCCCATCTTGGGTCAAACAATTTTACTGGAACTAAGAGTAAGGAAACAATTTTTTGCTTTTAGAAGTGTGTTAATAGTACTTGAGATTGGAACTAAGAGTAAAGCAATATTTTTTTTGCTCTCAGAAATTTGTTAGTATTATGTTCTGCCTAATGGAAAGTTGGAAACTACTGACTGGTGTATAACCAATTTCCAAAAAAATGTGGAAGAGAATTCTAGGAAATTACCGTGTAGCACAACATAGAATGGAATAGTACATAACTAGGTACCTGTGCATGGATAGCTGAGCAATACCACAATCAACAGTACGGATTCCAACTCCTGACGCAAGTATCGGACCTATAGTTGATCCACATCCCATATCATTTCGCACCACAAAGTCCTGTAAGGAGTTAAGGAATAGTTATCATTTGCAGCATTAACACAAAGGATTTGAATCCTTAATAGAAGTTATACATTGACTCCTGAACAAGAGAAAGATAGGGAGTTAAGGAATAGGTCAAGTCATGGCTTCCGTTCCCTCTTCCTATTTCTTTGATGGTTTCCAGTTCATTTATGCTAAAGCACTTGGAAGATGAAAATCACCTGTGTCGGAAGGCTGTGGAGTCTTGCAACTTCTTTAAAAAGAAAGGAGGTAACTCCACTCGTGGCATAGCGTTGATTTGCATTATGCTTGATTACAAGCCCCTTCTGTAATTCAGGACGATGGTGCTCCTCATGCTTATCCACAAAATTAGGGTGAACTCCATGAGCCATATCAGCAGACACTGTTATTTGAATGAGATACTAGACATAAGTTTCACAGGAGATGTAGAGGAGAAAAACTGGAAACTGATTTTCATTCTGTATGTTATGACATCACAAGTTATTTGCATGTTAGACCCCATAAATTCTGGTAGAACCTATTGACAAGGAGAATGATGTCCTACTTAGCTGGTTTGTATCACACTGCAATCACATTTGTCTTTCTACGAAGGAACAAGTTTCGAGGAACTCTTTAGACCTTCTAGTTACATGAAGTGGGAGAAACTCCATCCTTAAGCAAAGGCTGGTAGATTTCTCAACAAATTAATTAATGAAATGCACTCGTCAGGGGAAAGCCTCAGTACGGACACTTAGTCAGTCCATAGAGCATATAGTGTATACAAGTTAAGATAAACTCAAATATGAATGTATTAGTTTTTCTTCAAAAGGCAATTGCTAATACACCTTTGCATGTATTCAGATCGATATGTTCAGCAAATGAAACTGAAGAGGCGTAAACTTAACAGGGCCCAATATTGAATTTACTGCCTTTTGAAAGAATCACGCAACCTAACAACCTTTCACATTATATTGTCTTATTTTGAGCTGGGATCAATTGCATTACTGCTGAACAAGACAAGGAGTATCCACGTAGGAAAGGTTTGAGAGTACAAACAGGAGTAGCCAGTCATATACAAACACTTATCTGAAGGCCACAGACATATCAAGAAAAGAGTACCAAGAAAAGAGTGGCGAATCGCGCGGGCAAAATCAGATTCTCCAGCAGACTGATGACTTAGGCAGTCAGTTATTCGTCTCATTGCCTCAAACATAGTTGGCGCACCAGCTCCTTGGTATGAATCTGAACCAACCTAAAGTCTTGGTGGAGTTAGACCTCATGCTTATAGGAACTGAAACAAGGAATATCAGTTCATTCAAAGTTCAATTTCAAGCTGAACCTGACTGATTAAATTAGGAAATTTTGAAACAAGTAAGAGACTGACAAACTTTCTGGTTTTCATTTTCTTGTTTTTTGGGGGAAAAATGTAAAAACAGCTTAGAAAGAGGATATAGAATAGTTGAAAAGAGCTTGTAAAGAGGATTCAGTGTACTTCTAACCGACCTTTATTGCTTTGTGCTCACTTGGAACATTTGACAGACATGAAAAAATCGATCTACATCAAACAAGTATTTTCAAGACAAAAATTTGGTCTGTGATAAGCAAAAATACTTATTAGTTTGGAATATTCTAAAATTTAGATATTGAACAAGGACTGATCTGATGTTCCCCAGAATCTAACTCTCATCTAAGAGTAGCATTTGTAGAATGCAGAAGAAAATAATTTAAGGAAACCACTACTAGAACTTTCAGACTGAACAATACTACGTACCTCTTCATTATCAAAAAGAGCAATCATCCGAATTGCATGCTCATTTGATAACTCTTCGGGCAAAGCACATGAATCAACCAGAGCTCTCAAACCACAAAAGCTTGACGCAAGATTATCCAATCTTCCAGAAAATATGAACTCATTATTTGCACCTCCAAGGCAGCTAGGTTGGGTATCACAAAGATTTAACTCAACACTAACTATGTCATCAATTTTACAGCTGAGCTCATCTGACAAGATCTGCGATCACAGAGGAACATATCAATGTTCATATCCAGTAATCCATAATGTATTCCTTCTCCATCACTCCCTTTGTAAATAATGTAACAAATTCTAGATGTTGGAAAATGAAATGGAAGAACAGAAAAGCAGTACACTCATCATATAAATGAGGTGTGTGAGAAATTTCATGGCTTGCAGTGCTGCTACCACTAAAGCAAGCAAACTAATAAAAACAAGGCATTCTGATAAACATGCATGTGACAATAATAGCAACGTGATCTACCAAGAATCAAAAATAAATCCAGGTTCTAGCTTTTCCATTGGCTAAAATATCGTTACTAGACATTTAAATGCGTTTGTTTTTGGAGACTACTAGAAGCTAAAGCTCTGTGTTTCCAGTTGGTAATCCTAGAAATGAAGGATATTTCGATCCCCAAAAGCTTGAGCCTATAAATAAGCTCATGACAGATAATTTTCCCTTACAAACAGATAAAGAATCAGCTTCATGGAAAAAATGTTACACCTACACATCTTTGGCACAAAAGAGCCTTCAACCTTTGACATTCAGCTACCTATCTTGATCATTTGTTTGATACATTATTTTAATATTCTCAACACAGTGTCTCTTACATGCTGTCCAATATACTACAGTTTTTCAAAACAAATCTTGATTAGAAGCAAACATAGAAAGAGCAGGTTAAAGCATTCACAGTGTTTGACCAGGGAATGAAATAATGAGGAGTCAGTCTACATTCTATAGTTAATAATATGATCAGATAAGTCCAGGAAAAAATTCAGGAATGGAGTTTCTCTTTTTGGTTGTCAGTCAAAATCTTCTTTACATATCTATGGATTGACCACCCAACCTAGAAAATTTCCTGGACTATAGGTCAGATTTAGTGAAAATAATATAAACAATTACCTGCAGAAGGAGTTGATGATGAACATCTTTTGAAGAAGACACATTACTTTTCTCTGTGGAATCGGCAGTTGCATTCTCTGTCTTTGTTGCCAGTAGTGGAATAAGTTGAGTCTCAAGGTTTGGCTTAAAACCATCCTGATTCACAGTTCTGCATGCCAGGAAAATTGGACAGGGAAAAGGAGATATCAGCAAAGCCTTCAAGCAAACAAACACTACAGAAAAATGCTTGATTGCCGTTTATCTTGAGGTGAAAGAAATTAAAGATCATTGACAGCTGTCTTATTTAAATAAAAAAAAAAGATAATTGACAGCTGTCACTGATAATTGACCAGTTTGACAAAATATAAATCAAAAGAGCTCCTGCATGAAGGTTACCCTTTAATCTTTATATTTAGTTATTGATGTTTGTCAATCTAAAGAAGATAGCCTAACCTTAGAAAGGAAGCTATGTTTAACAATACTCCAGTACTTCAGAAAAAAAAACAACTTATGCACAGTATAAAAGTGATGCTACTAAAACAAGATTCCCTTTCAACTAATAACATCTGATGAACAAGAAGGCTGAAATGAGTTTGGGAAAAGGATAAAAATCTTTTTTTCTTTCTATTATGAATTTACTAGTGTTAGAAAGACAAAGTTCGGAAGCTAGTTTAAAACATTGCTGCAATAACTGGGACCAAAAACTAGACATTTTTGGAGAATTTTAGTCAGTTTCAGACTTCCAAACTTTTGAAAACATAAAAACAGAAGAGGATAAGGCAGTTGCCTTCTATTCGGAGAAGAAATTGCATGTTATTGTTCTCATTGTGCCACAGGTGTAGGATTATCTGAACGTACAATAAGCATGAATGAAACTTTTGTGCCAGTTACAGTAGCTGGTGTGCTTTTAAGAGCACAGATCTTTACCGGCTGCTTTGCAAAAGGATTACATAATAAACCAAAGAACAGCCTTATCCCCAAAAATAATAATAATAATAATAATAATAATAATAATAAATAGGCTAAGAACAAATTAATTTTTGCTGGACGAGATGTTAGTTAGACCGTGTCTATTCTTAGTAAGGTGATTTATTGAGCTAGTCAGCATGGAAAGGAGGAAATATGTCTGCACTTTGAGATAAATACTTGAGCTTTCAAGGGCACTGAGATACACTTAGGTTCGCGAGCAACTATTAACACTCCTTAATTCTGAAGCTCATGGTAGATATTCAAAGATTGACCTATCGAAAGTCTTTGTAAGAAGTTCTACAAATAAAAGAGAAGCAACGACACATGCTATGCGATGCAACAATTTAAGTTGCGCTTAACTTTCACTTAAACTACTCAGTATATCCACAAGATTTCAGATTTAAGTGCTTAAAAGAATTGCTATTTGTCTTGGACCAATTAATCTTATTTCGTGAAAAATTTAGATCAAGTACAAACATAGGTCATTTCTGGGAGAAAGCTATTCAAATTTGCATGAATATTCCCATCCCTGTTCTAAACACATATTGACACATTAATGGACCAATTTCAGCATAACGTTGATTATTGATTTATTGTTTTTCCCAAATTCAATTTCCTCTACCACGTGTCATAGGGAAAGAAAGTTAAAAATAAGAGAATTTGACTCTCAAACTTGATCATGCAGGAGTTATCGGCTCCAGTTTCTTATTGTGTTTGTTCTCTGTGCAATTGATTTGCGGTCTCAAAGCAATAACTTAGATGGTAGATGATATCAAGAAATAAGGATCATGTTTACCTACTCAAGAATGTAAAAGCGCCTTCACCACAAACAGAGAGCAGGAAAAACTATGAGGAAAAAAAAAGGAAACTTCAGCAAAAAGCAACTGACCGATTAAGATGAATAGCCAATGTAGGCACTCGCAAGAGAGGCCTCGTTATTTTCACAAGCCTGTGCAGAAAGGAACCATCATCAGCTCTTAGAATAACCCTCCCAGCTACACTCAAATCCCGATCAAACCAAGTGTGCCATAACCCACCACCATATAATTGCACATTGACCATAAGATAGCCAGATTTGGTCGATGCAGACTTTGGCTTTAGTTTTAAACATGGGCTATCTGTGTGAGCAGCAATCACGTGAAAGCCATTACCAATAGAATACCTGCAAAGCTAATTCATATCTCTGATTAAACAACATAAGAAAATATTCCTGAAGAAGTGGAAACGAAATGGTTGGATGAGAGTAATATTGTTTAGAGAGGCTGCCCCTTGATATAACTGGTGTCTAATTGCAGAACGTTCCATTTTTTAATTTGGTTTCTACAGGCTCATATATGTAAGGAGCATTGCATGACTAATTAGCAATTGTAATGTAACCTTTAGGAGGTATGTAGTGTTTGCTCACTTCTTTCCAATGGCAAATGCAACCAAAGAGGACATGTTCCGTGTAAAGAAATAGCGCCCACCAGGCTGCAGATCCCATTTCTCATTTTCTTTCAGCAGATGAAATCCAGCAGCAATTAGTTGCCTTTTTGCTTCAGCTATCATAAAAAAAGAAAGAACACATGCTAAAATAGTGTGCAGGTGAAAGCAGAAGTCTGAATTGACTGCAATAAACCATAAACACATGAACTCTGTTTAAGAGATCTGTACACTCCCCATACATGTCCGAACACAGAAAATGCAGCTTTCACATCAAACCAAAGTTCAAACATTGCTTCCAATTTCCAAAAAATCTCAATTGCTTGACTGCGTAAGTTTCACCCACGCAAAAGAATAAATTTCATGCAGCTCAGATTAACATATACTGTTTGCTTGAAGAATAATCAACCCAGTCGCCAAAAACTAATAATTTGAGAAGCATCCCATAAGCTCACCCATTTTGAATAGAAAGAATCATGCAAAAGAAAATGGAGAACACTACGAGAAAAATAGCTTTGTTTATCTTAAATGCCCAATCAACTTATGCAACAAATTGTATGCTCTATTTATGATGTTGTCACTAAAATGACATCATGGTGGCTACAAAATCACAGCTGAACTAGATAAAGACGCTAAAAGAAAACATAACATACGAACTTTCTCAAATATTGAACTTGTTTAGTAGATACACCACTCAAGTCATCAATCGCCATGAACAAACCAGGTTTGTCTCCTACATTTCTTACTCTCCTGCCTTAATCATCTTAGCTTTGCTGTCTATCCTATTTTAACAGGTATCTGATCAAAACAACTAAACAAGTCCAAATACAAAATTCAAGACCTTTTGAAAATTCACAAACTTCAACAACTGTGATGTGAATTGTGAACCCAGGTCCTTAAAAAAGGCAGAGGAGCATCAAGGATGCATGGTTTAATTTTATAGACTTTTCTGACTATGTCCCTTTGCTATATCAGATGTCACAAAAATAGTGAGACATGTGGATACGTGCACAGCATATTGTCCTATACATGTCCACCACGCATAGTGGAGACGTAAACTTTATGTACTTCCACAGCTTGATAAATCAAATAATATTGAATAGCATAAATATTGTGAAGCAAATAATAGCCAGATAACAAATGAAAAGTACTAACCAGAATTAAACAGCCAATAATTTACATTGTAACAAATTTTATACATAATCTTGTAAACCAATGTTACATAGGAATCAACTAGCAGATATTGCTTATAACTCAGTTTTGTGAAAGCAAAGTGATATAGATAGATCATAGACAATGCACCAACACAAAAAGCAGAAACAACATAATGTGGAAAAGTAAAAAATGCAATAGATCTGAAAGGAGGATGGCCCATAAAAGACGCAGTCATAAGTTTAGATCAAATTAGGAAGAGCGAGAACACCTACTCAAATGTTTGGAGAATAAAAGTTTAAGACAGTCTAAATTTATCGGTACACTGTGGGGTGTCAGTTCACATGCTCGTTGAGGGAATTACAATGTCGTGATTGTTTATGTGGTGAATGATAATGAAGGTATTGTTGTACAGTAAATAATAATTTACGACTGTTCTGCAGTGACTAATAGTAATACAGAGAATATTATGTAGGGATTACCTACTTTAAGGGCATTTTGGTCTTTAAACACTCATCTCTGTATTGCTAATAGTATAATTTTGTTCCAAATTCTATCTCACACAAAATAGTACCCAGATTCCTGCATAACTTTTTGAGAAAGATTTTTTCCTTTTTGGAGTAAGCAGATTCTTGCGTAACTTAATGCAAGTATTATTTAATATGGTCAACCAGACATTGTATTAATTATGCGAAGAATATATTTTCTTATACTACTAACTAAACGTTGCATTAATTATGTTGGGATTGTTTTCTGTAATCCTCCAACCAAGCAGTGTCTTATTCTACGCAAGATTTTATGTTAGGATTATTTTACCTAAACCAACCAAACAAAAGCTCTAACGTTTTAAAATAGGATAATAAAACGTATGCACAATTGCTCGTTATCAAAAAAAGAAATTTCACACGCAATTGCTTAATTTAGTTAGAGAAAAGAATTTGGAAAATTAATTAAGTCAATAGTACATGCAACATTTTCCAATAAGACAATTTGAGACCAAGAACTCAAGAGACTTGTGATGCTATAAAAACACCTTGTCAGATATTAATGCAGCTGCTTGATCATCTCACCTGATCCATGCTGTGGTACTAATTTACTTCTCTAACTGGGTTTATTTAGTGGTGCCGTTTGATGTGAGGTGTTCTTGTCATTAAGTTAGTAAAGGGAAGACCATATTAAAATCTAGGAGACTGCTCTCCTTGTCCTTATCCTCATGAACGTGAAAGGAGAGGAAAAAAGAAGCTTCCTATGGGACTACCAACACTGCTTAAAAAGCGGAAACTTCACCTATTAAATGCTTTGTATATATGCATGTATTTATCATGATAGCCTGCCCTCCTACATTTCTATCGCTATTGGAGAAATTATCTTTGCTATAAAGAGTATTATTTTCCCTCCTTTCTACATGATGCACCTTATGAAACAACATCGGCATAGTGCAATAGCAGTTATTCACCTATAGTGCATCTATTTTGTCATGGTAAGCAGGCTAGTTTTGATTAGGGAAAAGACAGAACACAAATGAAAGGACCTTGATTACTACGTCAAAGTGCAATATAAAACTATGTCTAAAGCATTCATGGAATCTATAGAAACTAACTAAACATCTACACTTTCTGTTAAATGACCTTACTGTCCTGAGATCATTTAACTAAATTCTTCTAACTCTCAATTAAAGAATTTTCGGTGACAATCTTTTCTTTCTTCACGTCAATTTACCTTTCACTTTCCTTGATACATCCAGACCAAGTTGTAAGCATGGGGTCTCCTTACCCCATCTTAGACGAAGGACCCCTCTTTTGCCTTTATTCGTCAAACCTTTATCCTTCAATAATTGGTTATCCATGTATTGATTTGGCAGCATCTTTTTCCTTAAATCCAATATGGAATTCTTGCATAGAGCGAATCTCTCTATTAAAGTCATCAAAATTGGGATCATAGCGGTCAGCAAAGTGTCAGAGAACCCTTTCTCATGCTCAAGAGCGATTCTACTGGCAGAACTTCCAACTTTGTTATAGGATATGTTTTGATGAAAAGAAGTAATTGTGCTTTCATTTAACATTATTGTGCATTGCCTCACCATGAAGCATCCAATCTTGGAGGTGGTTGAGAATTGAGATTGAACAGGTGTCGGAATTTGCATAATCAAAGTTGATAAATACCAGCGCTATCTATCATTCGACACAACTACCACTAACTTTGACCTATGTTAATAACTTTCTATATAATTACCAAGTTTTGTGATTGACCAAGTCACAAAATGTAAAATTAGTCCAAAGTGTTTTCTTCTTTAGCTTTCTGAAAAAGGTGCATATTGCCCATAATCAGTACTCTGAAATTAGTCATAAGTAACTTATTCATTTACTATTACATTTGGCATGAAGACTTATGGTTGCAAAATTTGGAAGACAGTCTCTTTTTAGTAAAAAAAACTTAATTGTGCTTATCTCATTCCATCTTTGCTCCGAACTCTTAACACCAAGAGGAAACATTTCCATTTTAAGGCAATTTTCTCAAACTTCCTCACACTTCGTTTCGAGCTCAACTATTGTGTGGTTATGGATGAATTTGATTTTATAGAGGAAAATTAGGAGATAAAAATGCACAACAAGAAAAGCACGGTCAAACCTCAAGTCCAAACCAATATAGTGTTTTCCTTACCACTTTCCCCCAGTAAGCAACATTCATTCTTCCTTTTCCTTAATTACATTACAAAGCAATATTCATTGATCTAATTCGCGTGCTTTGCTATTTGGTCCAAACAAAAAATGCTAGCAAATGTAAGATGCATTAGAGTGTGAATATCCATCTTGATGGTCACAAATTAAAAACTGCAGTCAGAAACTAAAGAATGGCAACTTAATACAAACACAATACCACAACAAGTTGCGCCTTCAGGAATATATACCTGTAGCATGAAACTGAGTCCATGACTCATTCAGATAGTCTAACAGGTCGCCAACAATTGATGTACTCGATTCAGAACTTTCAGCACTCTGCATTGCAATTAAGGTACAGGTTAACAACATCTTTTGGAAAAAAACAGCTGCTGCTGCCTGCTGTTGATAGATGTTAGCAAATACTCTGTCCCAATTTGTTTGCCACATTACTGTTTAAAGAGTCACACCATTCTTTTTTCAGTTAACAAATAGTCCTTTTAACTATGACTTTTCAAGTATTTTTTTAAGAAATTTCAGTTGTATAAAATTGTGGTTTACAGCATTTTTATGTAATAAACATATGCTTTAATTAAATATTAAATCATATCTGAATTCACACCAAAATTAGATGAATTGACTCTCAAACCAAAATTATATTACTTGACTCTCGCACGGAACTACGTTATTTTAAATTTAAAAATATAAATAAAAATTGATATTCCAACTCATAAAAAAATTACTTGAATCACCAACTCTCTTACTATGAATAATGCCATTTCTTAATAGAAGAAAATGTTAAAATTTTGATATTGGAGTCCACACCCAAAAAGTTAGGCGAAATTGACGTATTTATTTACAGTATATTAGTGAATTTTAACCTGCAATAGTAGACTAAATTTCCATTTTTACCAGTTTACCAGCTAATGCTTTATAATAACCTAATAAATGATTTTAGTGTAAAAAAAAATTAGGAAATAGAAGATGACCTCTGGAATTGAGTCGGAGGTGGAGCACAGAGGTGATGTGACGGATGAGAACTTACGGAAATGAATGCGGTAGGGATTATTGACGTTGGGGACATTAATGGAGAAACGCGGTGATGAGGAGTGAGGGAATTTTGAGAGAAGTACTGAAGGTTTGGGGAATGGATATGGTTGTAGGAATTGGAATCGAGCTATGGCGTTGGCCGCCATTGTCGTGTGAAACACTACAACTATCTGGACTGAAATTCTGTTTTATGATATACCAACCGTTGATTTGTACCTATTTGAAGGATTGGGCTAAAAGACCAGGGATTAACAATAAAATTACTCCATTTTACCTTTTTTAATTTATTACGTAATTTCTTCTAATCATTTTTTAAGGGCAAATTTGTAAAGGAATAATCGGTGCATCTAAATAAGATACAAAAAGAAACTCATTGTTAGAACTCCATTATTTTAACTAAAAAATTAATTTGTCTACAAAATAATTGACCACTAGGAGGAAAATCTCCATTTTACATATTTGGCTTGAACAATGTTAGAATAAATATTAATTGCATCTCCAGAAGAAGAAAAAGGTCTCTTAATATACGCTTGGAATTCTATTATATTAGTTAAGACTTTTTATCTGGCAAAAACTAATAGAGTTTCAGTCAAATATTCTAGTAATAGATTTGGTCTGGAAAAAAATATACAATTAGAATAAATAACAATTGCAACTAAATGGGGGAAAAAAACATAGTCGAGGTAAAATATGTGATATATTAAAAGAAATACACAATTAGAATAAATAAATTTATTATATATAACGATGTTGCAATTGACAATTAAAGAGTACCCAGCAGCTAAAATAAATAAATTATTATATATTTCTCCACTCACACACTCTTGAAAAAAGTATGTATCCACGCTCTTTGCCAAATTAGTATTCAGGGGTGCATGCTATCCAGCTTTCAAGTTCGGGGGTTAATTAGAATAAAAGACAGTTTAGATATTCACCGAATAAACTGTATCAAGTTTATAAGGGGTCTCGAGGTATTATGCCTTGATTTTAAAGATAAATATTTGTATCTGAAAAAAATAATTATTTATATTCAATAACAAATATGAATCAAGAAGCGGAATCTAAACTAATGATCTCAAGTCAAGTTCCTAGCTCTTTTCCTTTTGATAAAACTCTTCGATTATTAGTTTTAATTGTAAGATTGCCATTGATTTTTCTTTTAGGACTTTAGAAAAACATATAAAAATTATATTCTTCCACTTTAGTCGATAAGAAATTTAGACCTTTTCTATTTATTTTATATTTTTAATGGCTCCATTCGTAAAAAGGGTAAAGTGAACCTTTTGCAAATCACATGAGCAATTATAGGCCAATTTTGTAATAGTCGGCAAAAAATGGGAAATTTTACTTAGCTATATTATATTAGAAACTTATTTACCTATGTTCTTTATGTTTTATAGTTCTTAATAGTATTTAATTTTTTCTTACAAATTGTATATATTACTCCTTAAAAAGCTAGCCCATTATTAGTGCCTTCAATTAAGGGATTCAATTACATCATTCTCCCCCTCT
>MCJB01048187.1:94596-109537 GCA_002018475.1 Nicotiana obtusifolia | reverse complement strand
GGGGGGGGGGGGGGGGGAGGAGGGGTTATAAAAATAAAAGAGATATTTTTGGTGATTATTAAGAAAGAGAGAAAATATTTTTGACATCATTTGGAAAAGAAACAAAATTTTAAATGTAGGGGGTTATTGAAAACGGGGTGTGAGCGTCGTGTAACTGACAAGCTAAAATTAAGGGATCTTAAATTTTTTTCTTTTTTATGATTTTGTATATAACTTGTAAATATAAATATACAAAGTAATTAATAAGGAACCAAAATAAATATGATAAATATGTTTCTATTATAGTATAGCTAGGTAAAAATCCTCAAATAATGCCCAACTATTAATGAAGGGTAAAGTGTCCCTAAGCAGATGGTGTATGAAATTTTTTGACTTTTATAATAACTATATGGTTCTTATCAGGTTCATCTAACTATATGAATTTTAAGTTTCAATAATGTTTAAAAGTTGACTTTTAAATAAGTTTCTGTGGCAAAAGACATCATAGAAAGTTCGAAATGAAAACTTTAGGTTTTTGAGGAAACAACGGCATCAATTGAAGGATAAAAAGAACCATTAGTAATTTGATTCATAAAATCCGTCCTTCCTTTCCATGTTTTAGTTGTTATAAAAAAATTGATCATAAATGTTAATGTAGATTTAATAACGCAATTTAAGCTCAACAGTTTGCAATAGTTACATCATTGGTCAATTTACAAGTTTAAAAGCAGTAAGTACTATTCCTACTGGTTATTGTTAGCACAAGGGTGACAAATACCCAACGTGTGAGCATCTTGTGACGCCCAATTTCACATCGGGCACGAGAGGAAGGCCCCGGCAAGGCGGCAACTTACGAGCGGTCCACAAATTTATGTTATGAGTTAACTTTCGAGGTTAAATTGTAATCAGAGCGGTGACAAAATAGTATCATAATTAATTTTTTTTTTTTAATCTGTCTTGCAGTAGAGTTTGGCTAAATAATAATGGACATACTGTCAATTCACGTGGATGAAAAAAAAAAATTTATATCGCTAATAAGCGATTGATAAACTTTTAATGCACGAACTTACTTTTGAAATTCAAGTATTTAAGTTTGTGACAAGATATTATATTAGATGATATGAGGTACAAGTTGAAGATACTTGGTATGGAACACTACTAACAAGAGTAGCAAGAAACATCATGGTTAATATATGGGAGCATCTTGAGGTTCAATCGTCTAAAAATACACAAAAAACAAAATTCATACTTCATGGAACATTGACATTGAACTGTCGCGTTTGATTATTTTGAGTAATTTATAATATCATTATGTATTAGATTTCACAATTGGTTCGTCTATGTTGTTGCATCTCATCTCACATGCTCATAGTCATAGGACTTCCTTTTCCGTCTTTAGTCATTCAAAGGCATTGTTGATGAGTTACTCAACCTATTCATGTTGCTTTATTCGGTAACTATGTTATTGTTCATCACCACTATTTTTTTGTGCACAACTATATTGAAAACTATAAAATGTATTATATATGAAATTAATTAACTTCACAAATTGTTCTATAAGAATTTTCTTCGTCCACATGCTATTACTTTAATTGTAAAAATATGTTGCATAGGTGAATATAGAGTTAGAGTGCTTATATGATCATCCGATTAATGAAAATTATGCAAACAAATTATTTTTGCTTGTTCGTCGAAGAAAAGTTACTTTATTATTACTATTTCACACACAAAGTCAACATAGCAGGAAGTTGAAATTTCCAACACCATGTACTGATGTGGCAAAATATTTAAAACATAAAAGAAGAAATCCATCCAAATAGAATGAACTCAACATTAAAAATCTGAATCACTGGCTTCATTTTACTATAGTAATAGAAGACCAATTTTGAAAAAATAAAATAAACGATACTACTTGTTGTGAGTGCTAATTTTCTTCTTGTTGGAATAAAGAAAAATTTGGAAGATCACATAATAATGATTATTATTTATTTTTTTTGTCCCTTTTTATTTTTCACCTGGTATATGAATCGTTTCCCACACTTGAAATGGGTTTTTACGAAAGGCATTTGCTGCCTTTTAGCCTCAAAGCTTCTGGTTTCTCGCCATTTATTAATCTCACTCCTCTTGAAGCGCGTGTTTTCAGTATCCCATTCTTCAACAAATCGAAGCCTTTTCTTTGTATCCCTCTCAACTTCGATCCAATTTCTCCAATTTAATTGCGATTAACAATCTCCAGATCTCCGACCAATGGCGAAAGAGTTCAACGTCCCGCCGGTGGTTTTTCCGTCGGGCGGAAACCCCGGTCCACAACAACGTCGACTTCCAACGGCGCCGTTTCAGCCGCCGAAATCATCAAACCCTAGCATACCTTTCATGTCCTTCGATGTAGGATCTGCAGCTGCTTCCACTTCATTTTCCACTCCTCAATTCGCCTCCACCACAATCGGTGGCGGTTCGACGGGTTTCGAAGATGAGCCGCCGTTACTCGAAGAGCTAGGGATTAACACAAAACAAATTTACCAAAAAACCCTCGGTATTCTCAATCCCTTCCGCGTCAAATCAGATCTTCACGAGGACGCTGATCTGTCAGGGCCTTTTATATTTCTCATGGCATTTGGGCTTTTTCAATTACTGGCAGGAAAGCTTCATTTTGGAATTATATTAGGCTGGGTTATAATGGCTTCGTTGTTTCTTTACGTAGTGTTCAATATGCTCGCGGGCCGAAATGGGAATTTGGATTTGTACAGGTGTGTTAGCCTGATCGGTTACTGTATGTTGCCTATTGTGATTTTGTCCGCGATCTCGTTGTTTTTGCCTGGAGGATTGGTGATTAAAGTGGTGACAGGAGTTTTCGTGATATGGTCCACCCGGGTTTGCACTAGGCTCGTGGTTGAACTGGCGTCCTGTGGGGATGAGCATCGTGGCCTGATCGCGTATGCCTGTTTCTTAATTTACATGCTCTTCTCTTTGCTAGTGATATTTTGAACCAGATTAATGTGTTTGGTATATTGCTGTTTTGCTAGTGATATTTTGAACCAGATTAATGTGTTTGGTATATTGCTGTTTATGGCTCAGTCCATTTTTAGTTTGTTAGTTCTATTCTGCAAAGATGAACATAGAGAACTGAATTATGTTAGTTTTAAATTAAATGCACGATTTGTTATAGTGGGAGGAGATTTTGTGGTTTAGTTTCTTCCTATGCTTTAGCAGGTTTCAAATGTCTTGAGATTCTAAATGTTAAATGAAGATGTACTTTTGTTTTCTGGCTTCGTTATTCCTAGGTCTGAAAGGAGCTATTTTTGTAATTTCTTGCTTTTTTTTAGGATATTCAAAAGATTAATGAGTTCTTTTAAATTTGCTAGAATATATTTTGAAGATGTTTTTTACATTATCCTTCTTTTATTGCCTGTGGACTTGGAACTACCTTAACATTAAGAAAAGATTTCAGTAGTGTGTTGATATATTATAGATTTTGTGCTCCACTTTGGTTGAAGAAAAGAAGAGATTTTGAGTTTTTTGTTGATCAGGCGACACCCGTATTAAGTTTCAAATCTGAAGCAAGTTTTCAAGAAACTGCTTGGATGCTATGAAGATTATAAAGGTCTGATCTATTTGCGAGATGTAGTGCAAGCAAGAATGAGTGAAATCACAATAAAACAGAGAATCTAACTGTGGAAATGCAAGCCTTAATCCATTAAATCCATCTTTCACCAAACTTCATTTGTTTCATAGTATCAAATAAAGAAGGCCAATGAACAAAAGGCTGAAGAAGATACGGAAAGCTAACCCCTTTATGCATAATCTGGACAGTTTGGCTTGAGAGAATAGAAGATACTTTGAAGGGAATAAGGTGTCAATTGTTTTTGTAAAGTACAGATGTATGCAGAATTTATCTTATTGGCATGGGTTAGATCCTGTAATTAGCACAGTTGATTTCTTGGACTTGTTAGATTCTGCTCTTGGTCTTGGGTAGTCTGAAAACAAGTCCAACTTCTTGTAATTCGTTTTTGGCACCTTGTGGGTACTGATTTTGTTAATAAAACTACCTTATCAACATAATAAGTGAAATCAAATAACCACTTGAATGATATGTGTGATGGTGGTTAATGATGATTGAATTCTTATGTGTCATCTGTTAATGTGCCTTCTTATCAGCATAAAAAAAAGAGTTGGGTGATTTCAATTCCTGCACATTCACCACTTCATGCAACTAATGATGGTAGAGCAAGTTGGAACAAGCTAATGATGGTAGTGTTGTTCCCTGATCTAGAGAAAATATAAGATATTAGACTCAGGCTACCAAGGAATAGCTTCTTGAGGCATGGACCCTTTTCATTTTGTGTGGGACAGTGAGTTGTACATTGAACTTTATGATCCAACCTTTTGAGTCGGTTATTGTGCATTGAAGCTATAGTTCTTATCCAGAATCTACCTGATGCTTGTTTTAGTAACTACCGATAAGTTCTTTGTCAAGGTCTAGTTCCAAATTTTCGGAATAGGCTTGTGGTTAGAGATTTTAGAGGATTGAGGCCAACTATTTGTTGATGACAGTGTTTTGTTAATTGTTGATTTATCGGTTGTAAGATTATTTCAGATTAAACTTGATTGTTTTAATCAGTGACGAAATGTCTTTGTCGTTTATATTAAAGAATGCCCCAGAATTTTTGAGGTAGTCAAGGGACTTGTGATTCAATATTTTCTTATTCTAGTAAGATCCACAAAGAATGTTTTCATGCATCAACATACATAGGCATGGAGATCATCTATTGTACAGTTTATGTAATGCCTACTTGCCTCCATGAATTTGTCTACAGTAGTGTGAAATGTGATATGATAAGGTTTATGGTGTTAAAAAGAGTGTTTTGCATTTATGCAGCTTAGTGGACGAGCTGTTTTCAGCTAATGGGCAATGAGTTCTGCAAAGATTTAGCTTAGCCATCTATAGATATACCTAGTGTGGTGGATCCAGCATTAAGATAAATGTTCTTTTTATATTGATAGTATTCTTACATTACCTATCAATAATACCTAATGTGGTGGAAAAAATAAGATCAAAGAAGCAGTTGATTCAGTGGCCTACTTTCTCATTTATTTGTGACCTAGTTTGCAAAGAAAGAGGTGCACTGAAGTAAAGGATCTGATTGTGGGAATTTCTTTTCGTAATGAAGTAAAGGATCTGATGGTTGAAAATTGGTCACTGACCTTGTTTTGCCTGCCCTTTTTCTTTGGACAAGAACTTAGTTTTAGGTTGAATGAATATTGTGGAATTATATACAGATGTTCATCTGCTGACCTATTTACTAATTTGTTTTGGGGTTATTTCTTAGTTTGCTGAAAGGAATTATCATCAATTTAAGTTTTCAAACTCTCCTTCTCCAGATATTTTTCCTTTATTTTTGCCAAAATAGTTTTAGGTTGAGCAAAACATCACTTAACCAAGAGACTGGAGCAAAGTGTAGCAATTTTTTGCAATTCTATGTGGTTCAAGCAGATTGTGCTGTTATTGGTGCCGTAGGCACTTGAGGCTCTTCTAGCACGAGCAATGTCTTTGGTCGTTTTGTCACTGCTCCTTTTCATCTTGTGGCCTGATACGGTCAATGTATCAGAAACTTTCCTGAATATCCTTGAGCTTGTTTGCTGTCTACACGTGACTCTTGGTTCTCTTGTTATAGTGACTTTCGTGCCTTCTTCATATGCTAAGTTGATTGCATGAAGAACTGCTAAAATATGTCGGCAATTCTGAGGTGAAATCCTACCTAGAACCACCATACCAACTCATGTAAACTTCTTTGCGCTCTCATAATTATCTTCTAAACACCGATCCCATGCCTAGCTCGGATAGATCTTTCTTTGATTTTAACTAGTCTTTAAATGTGCGTTGCATCTTCCAATTCTTCGTTGCAGTTCTTTCAACAGATAACTGACTTGCTTATACATGTCTTATGCTGAACTAGTGTTTCAAAAAATACCCCCGATATGTGTAAGGAATAGGTCAGGTTGCGTTGGCTGGCTTATAACCTTTGGCCAAGCTTTTCCACGATGAAAAGTTTTTTTTTTTAATTTTTTTTTTTTTTAAAGTCGAAGTGTTTGGAAGAAAAAACAAGTGCTTTTGAGTAGAAGCAGAAACAATTTTGGAGAAGCAAAAAAAAGTAGCTTCTTCTCAAAATAAGCTGATTTTTTCAGCTTGGCCGAACATGCTATTAATCATGTAGCTGAATCTACTCCAGTCTACTTTTTGCTTTGTACCGTCTTACTTGGTCCAGTATAAATCTGTTCCTCAAATTAAGTGATTCACGAAATCATTTTCCTCGCAAAAAGACCCTACTCATGCTTGAATGTATTTCCTTTTGATCCATTTTGATGATGTGATAACTTCTAATGAAGTGATTCACGAAATCTTCTTCTAACTTCCTTTTGATCCTTCTCATGAGTCATGATATCTGATAACTTCTAACAGTAGAACCAAGGGAGTGGTAGTATATACTAGTACTGAATTTCAAATTAAAGGAAGTTGTTGTATCGTACAAATTAATCTGGCCTCGTGCTTACTTGCATCACCAATTAAATTACTGAAGATGTCGCTCATCAGTTTTGAAACTGAATAGGATTTTGTTTATGTAATTATAGCTGATCACACTTTCTTTAATAGATTGAATTTCTGGTCAAATCAGCCTAACTTTATTGCTTTACTTATATGAACTCCTTAGTTGAAAATGAAACTTCCAACGTGAATTTTATTCCAATTACCAAATTTTACTTTAGCCACTCCATTTTCATGTAAATGATCTCTTAAAACCATTCTTACTTATTTCTTGGTCTAGAAGTTCATTAGTGTTATATTGGAAAAAACAAAATAACAATTTTTAACTCTTAAGCAATTTTCATGCAAGTCATAGTAATTTCTATTACATTGTTCATCCAAATGATTCTTAAATTATTATTTAGTGTTTAAGGCATGAAATTTTTTATGCGACTAATATATGTGAACCAAATGGTTAGTGGAGTCAGGATTTTAATCTAAAATAAAATTTGGGATTATGTTGATCTAATTTTTGGTTATTAGTATTAGGTAATATTGGTATCAAGTTTATACTAAAATTTTGGTATTATTTATCTCATATTGGATGTGTGATATAAATATTCGGATTAATTATACAACGATAAAGTTATCGAAACGCAATATTACCCCCTTTTTCATTGTCATTACTCAAACATTTAAGGTTACTATTAAGAATAGAAATTCATTCAAGTTTATCTAGCTTCGTGCCAAACACATGTTTTGAATAATTGGATTATAAAGCAATAGTACTAAATAATTGAGGGATTATTAATATCACATATCCAATGTGATATTAATCTCTCTTTTAATTCAATTATTATGTAAAAACCAATTGTATGTCGGTAATTTTTTTACTCTTATTTTTTCAGGAGCTTTTTACTCTTTTAATTAATTTAATTTAAACTAAATTAGTAGAAGGCATTTGATTAGAGAATAAATTATTTCAGGATTATAATGATGGAATTATTCATCCTAATATTATATTCTCGAGCACTTTATCCTCTTTTCTTGTGGGGCAGGGAGAGGGGATCGTGCCAAGCTCTAATAAAAACAATAGACCTTTGGGATATGTGGTATTAAATAAATCATATTATTTGTGTGACTGTAAAATTTAAAATATTAGAATGTGTTAATATTTTTAAAATAAATTAATAAAAAAATAGTGCGAAATCTTTTTTAAATGGAGTAACAAGCTTTTCAGAATTTGCTCTTGAAGCTCATTTTATTAGGAGCTACTATGTATTATAGAGTAGGTGCTGCTGGTGGACCAACCACTACCATAAAATGGTCACCTCTACTTTCTCAATAAAAAAATTTGGCTGCTGCTGTCACCTTTCAATGTCTCAATTTATTCAAAAAAAGGGTCTTCACCCAACATTCTTGACTTCTAAAAAATCTTTCTACAGTTCCCCCCACAGTTCTAATAAGTTAAACCCAACTGTCTTCTCACTTGTTAAACCTCAAGCTCGTAAAATTCTCCCAACAAAGCCATTGAATCATCTTCAAGACTCAGTTTTTTTCCATTCCAATTCCAGTCAAGGTATGTTGCTGTACATTTATAAGAAACCCACCTCGTTAATGCTTTTGTTCTCTTCCTTTTTATTATAAAAGTGAAATCAAGATTTGATTCTTTATTGCTATAGAAGAGATTTATTGATGAATTCTTTTATTTAACTGAATTGAGCAGAATGGTTATTGGAGATTCATGCAACTGAACTCAACCAGTTTAGGATTAAGGCGTAGTTGATTAACTGATTGAAATGTTTAGGATTAGAATTATGAGAAGGAGAATTAGAGTAGGAAAGTAGTAGCTGCACTCAAGGGTGTGGCTCAATGGTCAGTGAAGTGTGTTGAGAATCACGGCCCAGTGGCCCGTGAAACTAGTTGATGTGTGCTCAAGTTGGTGTAACAACACGATTATAAAAGAAAAACTAGGAGTTCCTGAGAAAAAAATTGAGAAACAAAGAGGGATTGAAGAGGAAAATTGAGAGGAAAACAGTTTGATGGAATATGAGAGAAGAATTAAGTATAGAGAAGAAAATAAAAAGTTATATTTGTGTAATTTTGTGTTTGCATATGCCAAATGATTTGGCCCAAATGTAGCTTCATTTCTACTGTATTTAGCTCATAATAAAGTAGGTACAAATTGTTCAACTGACAAGACCAATTTCTGGAATGGGGTCTAGACAGAAAGGATGATAGAAAGACATAGGAATTTGTCCCTGAAGTTAAAAGTGCCTCTCGCCATAAAGGAAGTATATTCCATGCTAAGCTTTTACTTCAATTTTTTCTTGCCACATTGAGGGAAATGTGGTTATAGGACTCGAGTGGATGAATTCATAAGTTTGAGGAATTTGGCATTTAGATCAGCTAGGGTTATCATACCGAAGTTTTGTGATTGCAACCCTTCAATCTTAACAAAAAAGAGGGCGATTATGTTTCTTGCTTGTTGAAGAACTTGTTTTAGATGAAAATTCCAATAGAATACCTAATTCTGAGTTTTTACATCTTGTTTAATTTGTGTGCCTTTCAGTTGAGCATTCCACATTCACTTCTTCATCATCACCTCGCCACCATTCTTTATTTTCTTTATTGTCATATAAAAGCTGAACTTTCCTTGTAAGCAAAATCTAAAATGTTTTTTTTCCCCAACTAATTCATCGGTATCCGTTATGAACAAATGTTTTTCCAAGTCATCAGTATTTCCTAGGTTTTGCCCTCTGTCATTCAAACTATGTAAAGTTGCACAATGTGATCTACATTTTCCAATATTATTGTAAGAACTATGTATGTCTTGTGTTCAGGGCTTCAGGTATGCTTGGGAAAGTTTTAGTTGTCTTGTTGGTTGCAGGTCTAGCATGGGCTTTCCCGGGCCTCCAACCTCCACCCCCCGAAATCTGTGGCTCTCCTGGTGGTCCATTAATTACTGGACCGAGAATCAAACTTCGGGACGGAAGACACCTAGCTTATAAGGAGCATGGTGTACCCAAAGAAACTGCCAAATATAAGGTCATATATGCTCATAGCTTTGGATCTTGCAGATATGATGCAGCTGTTGCACCTTTAGTACGTATTTCATCAACTCTTTGTCAAACTTATACTTCTGCTTTTGTTCGAGTATAATCGAACTGATATTGGAATGGATAATGTTGTTTCTTTCAGGAAACACTTAAAGAATTAGGGGCGTATGTTGTCTCTTTTGATAGACCTGGTTATGGGGAAAGCGATCCTGATCCAGAACGAACCATAAAAACTACAGCTTTGGATATGGAAGAGCTCGCTGATCAACTGGGACTTGGCCCGAAATTTTATGTTATGGGGTTTTCCATGGGTGGTCATTCAGTTTGGGGTTGCCTCAAGTACATCCCTAATCGGTAGGTAAAATGTACACAATGATCTTTTGCTTTTAAGCTTGATGTCTGGAAATCACTTGGCATGAGCAACATGCTTCATGAAATCTCGTCTTTGACGTACAACGGCCATGTCATCATTATCATAACCCATCAGTCACAAAATGTGAAAGACCTAAGAATTAACAGAAGAGGAGGAAGTTTTGATTATATAGCAAAGCATTTCCAACATGAAACAAGCTGTTCTATAAATTTAGCAGATTTTCACCTTAACTGCTTGCCACTACGATACATATCTTCACCTGAAAGTTATAGTGGTGTAACTGAAGAGGCATAGATCTCGCTATTACACAACTTGACAGAATCAAAGTTCCCCTAGGTGATATTTTGCTACTTTCTTTTGGAACCTCGCTATTCTCACGAACAGCAAGTAGAATTCCAGTAATTCCTGTATTTTCTGCTATTTTTACAGGGCTACATTCTTTTCCTCTCTGTGGCAGTTCTTCCTTTTACTCATGAGATTTGATTGCCTTTCTCAAATATAAAGTTGCATTTTTCCTGGTGCTAATAGGTTGGCAGGAGTAGCTCTAGTTGCTCCTGTTGTCAATTATTGGTGGCCTGGATTTCCTGCTAATTTATCTACAGAAGGATACAATCTACAGCTCCCACAGGACCAATGGGCGCTTCGAGTTGCACATTATGCACCTTGGCTAGTCTACTGGTGGAACACTCAGAAGTGGTTCCCGTGCAATAGTGTTATAGCTGAAAAACCAAAAATGTCTCCTCCAGATTTAAAAGTTGCTTCCAGATCTGCTGAGCATGCAAGCAAAATACAAAATCTTAAGGTAATCAGTTTCCTACCTGAATATGAATAATTTTCTGATAGATTACTGTCAGTTCACGTTCCCTTGAATGTGTTTAATCCTTTATAATACATTTTCTAGAAGAATTTATGGAAATGAGAGGTGTCATGGCTTGGAGTTGTTTTATTGGAGTTTTATTCTTGCTCATATACATGTGTCCTCTGTTTTAGTGAAACGTTAGACTGAGGCGGACCCAAAATTTGAAGGTCGGGGGTGCACATTTGGATTCAACCAAAATTTTATTTGTATATAGGGCGCCCAGTACTACTATATCACTATTTTCAAAAAAAAAAGAAATACATGAAATTTTTGCCGAAATTTATCGGTGCCGGGCACCCCTTTCTGTATAGCATAGGTCCGCCCCTGACATTAGAATAACTACTACAGGGACGACAAAACCATACGAGTTACAAGTTGTTATGTTTGTTGGACAAGGATCTGTGGTATCATATTACATTTTGGCTCGAGGTGTTTGTTTTGCTCTTAAGAATCTTTTCTTCCGACAACAACAACAACAACAACAATATATCCAGTATATTCTCATATTTGGTGTCTGGAGAGGGTAGTATGTACGCAGACCTTACCCCTACCTAGTGAAAGTAGAGAGTCTGTTTTCAATAGACCCTCATAACTGAAACAAACTAAACAACATGGTGTAATATAAATCTGAGAGATAGGAAAGTACATGCGTGCTACTAGTACTTCTGGTAAGAAAGGGGAAAACTTTCAACTACCTGCTAACCTTCTGCCCTAATCCTCGACCTCCACACCCTCCTATGTAGGGTCATGTCCTCAGTGATCTCAAGCCGCGTCATGTCCTGCCTAATCACCTCTCCCCAGTATTTTTTAGGTCTACCTCGACCTCTTCTCAAACCTGCCATGGTCAAGCAAGCTGCTACAGTGCTAGAATGTAATTGATTAGTACAAATAACCCACAATTCGGAATTACTTTCATGAGCTATTACTTATTATCATTGTTGGCTTAAAAATTGCTGCTTCTTTCGTATGTAGGAATATGCTGTAAAACAAGGAGTATACGAGTCCCTCCATCGGGACATGATGGTGGGGTTCGGGAAATGGGATTTTGATCCTATGGATCTTAAGAGCCCTTTCCCGAACAGTGAAGGCTCTGTCCACTTGTGGCATGGTGTTGAAGACTGGGTTGTGCCTGTTATATTACAGCGCTACATCGCTCAAAGGCTTCCGTGGATACAATACCATGAAGTACCAAATGTTGGACATCTGCTTATTCATGATCGAGCCGTGAAGGAGATTATCTGGAAGACATTCTTGACCGGAGAGAAAGAGCAGATAGTGCATTCTTAAAGGGGGAAAAAAGAGATTTTGAGATTCCTTTGTAAGAAGACAGATTCTGTGTTAATCAAACTTCTATTGTTGGTATAGTTTTGCAATGACATTTCCAACCAGATCCTGACATCGGTTTACAACGTTTACGGTGTGGCCTTGTGGCATAATCTAATGATTTAACTTTGATAATTGCTCTCGAATAGTGAGGAGCACTTTTACTTTTTCAATGGAAAGTGCAAAATTTCACTACAAGCTAAAGATAATTTGACACTTGTATGACCCAAAAAATAGATTGTGGTTTTATACAATTAGATTAATAGAAAAATGGGGTTAATCACGTTCAAAATCAATATTCAAGGACAGATCCAGTGTTTTATGGTAAGTGCGTTAATGTGTAACACTAAAGAAAATAACTTGAAATAAGAATGAAGCAATAAAGACCTAGAAGTATAAAGGAGAGCAATAAATGATAATAAATGACTTTCAAGTAGTAAATGAGATAAAGATTACCCAATAAGTATAAGATCCTCAATATGTTTTCAATAATGATGGAGGTTGATTAGCGATCGTATATTTCGATCCTTCTTGGATCGAGAGAGAAGAATAAAGGAAGGGAAATGTAAAGTCAATCTTTGTTTCTATTCAACAAAGTGAGAATCTTGTATATAGAATATCCATGAAATCCTTTACAAAATGTCCAATCCCCTTCTGATCTACATCTCTTCCTATTTATAAGGGCATATGGACCACAAAATCCTAGATAGTATAACATAAGAGAATATCCATAAAATATTCTTTTAGGGAATCTAAATTGTAAGACTAGTCGTCACCATGTGCTGAAAATTGATGCTCGTCCTCGTCCTCTGCCGATTCGGTTCGACCTCAGCTCTGCTTTATCTTTCACCTTTGCCCTTGACCTTTTCTGGAGTCATATCTACATGTCACATCTTTCAAAAGCTTTATTACCATTAATCGGGTCAAACACATAAAATGAAGTTTTTTACCCATACAACACTATTTTCATAATTAAGGCCATATTACTAGTATTTTACAAATTAATGTAACATCGTGGTTAGTTGTATCTTGGGAGTAGCAGAAATAACAATCCAAGTGTTAGCATGTGTCAATTAAGGTAGGAGTCGTTTGGTTCGCATGTTAGTTAGTACAGTTGAATTCATTTTTCATTTTTAGAAAGTGTTGTAATCCAAATTTAGTGCCATTTTAACATGTTTCTTAAAGGGCAAAGATTACGTCTAGCCCACGGTACGAAACAATTTATATTCGGTAGTCGAAAAAGTATATAAAATTTATATATTTTTTGTAAATAACATACAGAAATACATATATATACAAAAAATATATATTTTTCGGCTATTTTTTGACAGCAGCTATACAATATCATTTTCCCTTTTCTTAACATTGTTGCCATTGTCAATCGCATATTTATGTGTTAAGAGGAGTAATTATGAAGCATCCATGTTAAGTGATACTAAGGATACTCCTATTTGGAAAATTAGGGTCTGTATATATAGAAATGTGTATGTATATATATATATATATATTTTCGACTATTATTTTGACAGCAGCTATATAATATCATTTTCCCTTTTTCTTAACAGTGTTGCCATTGTCAATCCCATATTTATGTGGTAAGAGGAGTAATTTCGAAGCATCTATCTTAAGTGATACTAAGGATACTCCTATTTGGAAAATCATATGAGTATGTGATTATCTAAAAAGCGTAGATTTCTAATTTTGATGTTTAAATTGAAGAATGCCGGAACTTAAAGTGTGCTATATGCATAAAGACTATATAAGGACTATGAGTATTAGGATAGATTTCTCCTATAACTATTAACAGTTGCAGTAAAACTTCTTTTTCTGCTTAAGTTTGAAAAAAGCTCTATTTCTTTGTTCCTCGAAATGAATGCCCTGTTTTTCCACTTGACAAATTGTTTAAATATTTTCTGGAATAACAGATTTCGGAATATTTAGTTTAAGAAAATACGAGGACACAAGTTTTTTCCCTTTAAGGGAGTAACATGTGGAAAACACGGCAATACTGCCTCTCTCTTTTTTTTTGAAAAAAAAAAAAAAAAATTCTAAATGCTGCAAGTTGAAATAGAATCATGCTAACTCTTTTAAGTTATACTAGAAATACACTTTCAAGAAAGTACACATAACATTAACACAACTCAAGAAGGAAAGCAGACAAAATCTAATAAGAGAGGACGGTTGATAATCAATTGCAAGATTTTACAGGGGAAAATATAAGAGATCCTTTTGAGTTCTAAAAGAAGCAGATTTGAGGACTTTTATTTCATTGCTCAAAGATGAAAGAGTGCACAACTATTTCAACTGAAAACTAATACAGGAACCTAAGCTACAAACAAAAGCTTTGAATTCAAATTTCATCCAAACTAAAACCAGGTTAAAATGGCAGCCTCCACCTTTTAAAGGCTAAAGAGGCTGCAACACTTGGATCTCAAGACTTGGAGTTGCCCCGAGTACTAAACACATTCGTTCAAAAAAAATTGATCTTTTACTTGGGCAATCCAGTTTCTGGATTGAGGAGAGCATGGCTATCGTCCGTCAACAAAACTGGACCTCTACCTGGTCTTGTGCAGATGAAGTAGCTAATTTCACCCTTGTATTTTTGAGCTGGAACTTTGTCCTTGATTTCAGGTGGAGGAGGCAATGCTTCCACATCTTTTATATCCTGAATCCCAGCATCCTTCAGAATTGACTTATCGCCTATGACGTAGCTGAGAGAGAAGGGAAAAAGAACAACGAGGAGCAGTGAAGATGGTTAATGGTTGCATGTTGATTGCACAAGGTCCAGAATACATATCTTTTTTTTTTGGGGGGGGGGGGGGGGGGGT
>MCJB01048187.1:84493-94576 GCA_002018475.1 Nicotiana obtusifolia | reverse complement strand
ACGGAGGAAAATATTTTATTTTCTGGTGTTTGGTTGCAAGAAAATATTTTCCATTACAAAGGAGAAAATGGCTTTCCTTACTTTTTGGCATAAATCATTTTCCTTCACAATTATCTCAAATCGTAACTTTATATCACTTCTTTAACTAGCACTTCGACATTATAATCAATCTTTAATACTCAAAATTTCGTCAAAACATTCTGGGTTTGTTAATATTATTGTCAATCTTTAATAAATGTTTTTCGCAAAATACTTTTCCATTCTCAAACCAAATACCGGAAAATATTTTCTAAAAAAATAAGTTATTTCCCGAAAAATATTTTCTCGAAAATGACTTCCTTCGTACTTACATTAGAACTTTGAATCTTTTAGATGGCACACATACCTGTTTAGATCAGTATCTGAATTTGGAGGGAAGTGGAAGAGAAGCCTCTGAAGCATAAGTGTGGCAGCCTTTCTGTTACGTGCAATTAGAACAGCATTTGGCCCAGCATCAAAGGTGTATGCAACCTGGAAACTTTATTATGTTAACTAAAAATGGAATATGCATTATTAGTGCTACACTGCACCTACCTTTGATGGCAAACTTGCAGGAGAAAGCAAAACGTGTACTGAAATAATAGTCGGCGACAAGGCTAACAGGTCTGATACTGAATTGTGAATCAAAGTTCAAAAGATTTGAGATAAGTTTGAAAGTTGTTTGGTATAGTGTCAAAACCAGCTCAAAAACAAAAAATGTCAATGTTTGGATGCATCGTGAAGTAAGCAGTATCTTCAACACAAAAAGGTGTACAAAGTTTAAGGGAGGAGGTATGTCATGAAGGAAGCACTTACTGCCCATTAGGAATATAAATTTTTTTTTTTAAAAAAAGATAGATCTCCGGAAAGGGATAATGGTGTTTATGTTTAAAATAACTTGGTTCCACTATTCTCCATCAAGTACAAATTTGTGTGACCAATTTAACCTGCAGTAACTTCGATATTTCAAAAAGTTGAAAATCTTGGTGAGCCGTTTTATTTCTTCGGTAAAAGAGAAGAACCAGATCATGCAATTATCTATTAGAACAAGAGAAGGATAAGGTAGAAAACCTGTGGAGTTCCTTCTGAACGGTTCCATTTCTCAACACAGCTAATTACCCTGAAAAAGTTAACACACCGTCAAGACTTACTTTTTCTCCAACTTCCAGTATTAGAGATCATCAAGTTCAGAACTTCTAAAAAATTACTTTACAAGACAACTCAAACTATAGGCTGAAGTTAAGACAACTTGCCTATGAGATGTGTCATTCATGTAGAATATTGGAGGGCTGGTGTCCATGCAAACTGCATGAAATTGGTTGCTGTCAGCACAAGTCAGTTGAGCAAAAGTTGGAAAATCACGATTTTGTATAGCTTCTTCCATCTGAATAATGCGTTTTGGTACTACTACCTGCAATAATTAATATAAAATGAAAAGTCAAACATCTGATACGACGTTACCAATTTAACGGAGGTTAAATTAAAAGAACTAACGAAAATAAGCTGGAGATCTTTTAGAATATTGTTTGAAGATGTGTCAAGCTGCAAAATTCAAATGTAATCAAGAGTACAAGGAATACCTTTGCCCTGTGTTCTATAAGTGCACTGGTTTCAACAGTATCACGCATTCCTGAGGTACTACTTGTTTCCTTCTGCCGTGAGCTCACCTGAAGTACGTCACGTAATAGCAAATATTAAAGGGAGAAAGATCAAAAGGTACAAGTCGACTAGTTAGTGTCACGGTCAAATTGATTGCATCATCATTTATGCACACATCTTATTTTAGAAGATGATGCAAGTTCAGAATCCTTTTTATTTTGTGGAGCTGAAAACGAAAAATGCACCCAAAAGTTATTCCAATGATCAACGCTTGTGTATTTCAATTGACTAAACTTCATTAATTTATTATCAAATCAAGAATAATGAGTTACTGAAGCAGCTTAAAATTCGTATTGGAGAACTAGGAATCAGTTATAAGTGCGAAGTTGGAAGTACAGTAGCAATAAGATTGCCATTTGGAAAGAAAGAAATAAAAACTGCAGAGCACGTACAAGTACAAAAATATGTGGCACTTAAAGTTCTAGGTTAGTTAGCAGGAAATAAAAGCAGAATATTCTTTGTTTTTCCTTTCCAATTTCCCACTTCCCAGTATAGCACTATTGACTCACGTTAACGGAAATGGGTATTTCAAAAAGAAGGGGTTTTCAAATATCTAAAACTTGAATCAGGGACTAATTACAAGAAGGGGCTCGTTAGAAGAATAATAATAGAAACCAAGTTCTTCTCTACAACCTTATTTCCCATAAAGATATTCCTATTTTTAGGTCTCAAGGAGTGCAGTTCCAATGGACTAAGTTAGATTTTTTGTTCCACATATTATTCTGAAAATCACAAATGCACAAAAGTAATGCACGTGCAAGTATCGTCCTAGGATAAAAAGAACAAGACACCACAAGAAGAAACAAACGGGATAAGTTAAGTAGTGTTTGGTTCTTGAGAGTTCCTGCTTTTCCTGATTCTTCTCCCGATTTTTTTGTCATGGTGCTAAAATTAATGTGCTGCGAATTGATAAATTCGTTTTTCTTTTCTGATGATGGAAATGTTTATAACCATTTTAAACAAATCTTGCAAAACCTTGGAAAACAGAAACAACAAAATCAAAAGTTGAAATTAGAAAGATCTCAGTCGGCTCAATAAAATCGGTGGCATAAAGCCAAAATTAATAAAATATCATAAAAAATTTAATAAAATGCATCCATATTTTTATTTAAAGATCACTCTTCTAATTCTTTGAGATGCAAATCTATAAATTAATCTTTCAAATGTTTCTTTTAATGAGAAATAAAAAGAGTTTATACAGGAAAATGAATGTATGTATGCAGAGAAGGAAAAACCAAAATCGACGAGGTAGGTATTTACAGATTAATAGAGATAGAAACATAACTTATTTTACGCACGCATTTAAGTAACCTCAACCAAATCTAAAAGAAATTGAAACCTTTTGTTTATATTAATTATAAAAATTATATATATATAATTTTATAACTACAAGAATTATATATTATTTGTACTTACATAAAGCACGAAACTCCAACACAAAATGTTGATTGAATTTTCTATCCTTCATAAGTGTATCACATGTTGGATAAAATTGTAACTACAATTAATCATTAAAAAAACTTCATTGTTTTCTTGTATTCATTACTTGACCATCTTTGTTAAAAAGTTACAATTAATTTTAGAAACTTCATTAGTTCCTTGTATAGTCATGGCATTAGAAATGTAATAAATTTCCTTTCCACGTTTTAAAGTTATTTTATTTCATTTTTTTCAAGTTTTCAATGGTATAACTTTGTCTCATATTTTAGAACTTTGTTTTAAACTACTCAATGCCAGTAAAATTTTTTGACAAATTAAACCAAGGTAATATATTGACACAAATGGCTAACTTGTATATACGAAATACTAAGTTGTCATATACTTTAACTTTTATTTTACAGTGCGTGTATTTACTAGTTCTGCATATAATAATAATACTTTGAGGGCTTTTAATTCTTTGGGGCAAGCAGCAACTTTAGTAGCCTTACCCTTGTTCGTCCGTGAAATATCTTGTGGGAAAATGAAAATAGAAAAGTTTTGAGCCTTATATAATTTTTCCATTTGATATTTTTGAATCTAGAAATAGGAGAAACAGACACAGAGACAGAATTTTCTCCCTTCTTACTGCCTAGCAATAACATATAACTTGTTGAGTTTTCTTTAAGAAATAACTATAAGATGAGAAGTACATACCACTGCAATGATGATAACAAGCTCATCCCAATGCTTCTCGTCTACAAGCTGAACAGCAATGCTATCGCTACCATTTTCCTCCTTCATACATTGGAAAACAAATTAATAAAGACTGAGAAGATATAATACATGCCGAGAGAAGCTACAATACCAAATTAGGAGCTCGACATACTTTTCCCATGATCCACTTGACGAATCCTCCGTATAAGCTACGACAAGCACTTCCCGAACCTTGCCTGTGCGTGAAGTAATGAAGCTTGTCACTTTGATTATTTATTTAAGCTATTGAATAAGTAGTGGAACAGAGAAGAGAAGCCTAATAAAGATCAGTTAGACGTGTTGTAACATTAAACTAATTTTAATCTTCTATGACACGAAACGTGGAAAAACAAAACCAGCTACAAAAAGTTCATGACTGATATGAATTACCTTGCTATGGCAGAAAGTTTCCCGTTGTCCTCTTGCACATTCATTAACTTTGCAAGAGAAAAAACTGCATGTAAGAGACATAAGTTAGTCGTAGTTGTCTCAAAACTTCCAGAATAAATTAAATATTAGAGAAAGCAACAAAGAAATCAGAGGGTTCGAACCTGTGACGTGTGCCTAATCACATTATATTCTACGATCTTACCAATAGACCAAAACCCTAGGAGCGATGATTCTTTAACTTGTATTCAATCCATTCACGACTCTTTTTTATTATTATTTTTTTATTTCATTGATGTCATGACTACTAATTTTGAAGACCTGAGTATCATAAATTAACCTTGAAAAGTAATTGGAGTACTATTTTTCAAGAGTTTTAGAATGCTCTTTTATGCATCCACTTGCATAATGTTCATGTAGTATAAGGTGCAGACAGATTACATGTGCTGGGATCTGATCCTACTTTGTAATTTATATTATTTTCTGATACATTAGCTTTTAGTTTGGTCTATAATACTTGAAAGTAATTTGTTTCTTTAGGTACATAATGCTAGACGTTTTGTTGAGTCTTTACTGTGCTAAATCTGTTATTTGACTTCAACTAGCAAACATCGAAGTTCCTTGCATTTTTCTGGAGTGTTCCATAATTTTGGTACTTTTTCCAGTTTGACAGAAGGCATTAGGATATATTCGATATCTGCTTACGTGCTGCATGTATCGTTTTCTAGGTACTTCTCTTGTAGCATGACTGTTGGTTCTATGATCAGTAACATATCCTGTTGTTTGGCAAAGAAAATAGTTTCAAAAGACCCTTAATAGATTATTTAGTTAATGGAAAGTGTAAGCTTTTGTTTGTCCACACTCTTTCTTTTACAGGATGACCAGTGTTACCATTTTCTATTCATGCATATTCTATAGTAACCAAGTAATGTGAGCTTCACTTGATGCCAATCACAAATCAACTTCATTTTAAATTGTTCCTTTCCTGTATATCATTTCTATGTATCTCATTTATCTGGAAACTATGTTGTGTGACTTTAATATCTTCTAAGTGGCCTTTAAAAGAATGAAGTTGCTGATAAGGTAGTGCATTTATCTGTTCATTTGAGCTTCTTGGATTCTAATGAATGTTGTGGTGGTGAGTTAGTGGTAAGAGTTATCCATGGTTGCCAATCTATATTACATATGCATGTGCATGACTGCGTTGAGATGGAGCTTCTGCTTGTGTTTATCTTCTTCGACCCTTTGTCTATAAAGAAAATAAAAGTTCATTATGAAATTTGTGAAGTGAAGATTAAGTCAGCCAACTTAAGAATTTTATTGTTGATTACTATAGAAAAACATGATATCTGAGGGAAGAAGGTAGAGGGGCAAGCCCATGATTGACCGAGTGTCAAACCGTGTGCAATTGGCCTTCGGGGATTTCTTGGATATCAAAAAGAGAAGTTAAGAAATTGTCAATCATACCTAGGCAGGCAAAACCAGCAGCCGAGGAAGCCAAACCGGCAGCAGTAGGAAAATTATTGTAAGAAGCAATATGCACATGCAGGTTCTGCCAATCCTTTTTCGCGATCTTGATACCCTTATTCTCATCCTCAACGTCACTGGCACGAGCTCGAATTTCTCTAAGACAGTTTTGATATCTGCCTCCCGAGAGGGATATTTCCTGCACAATGAGCAAAAATAAATATAAAAATGTCAAGATCCAGATATAAAAATCCACAGCATAAGGTTCTTTCTCCTTGCTGAAAAAAGGAGGGAAAGGAAGAAATCTAATGAGCTCAGCTTTCTAAGACTGCACAAAAATGAATTTTATTGTTTCAGATCTATTTTCCTCATGTCTATCTTTACAAATTTCTGCAGCGAAACCAGAGAAGATGATCAATTATACGAGCCANCCCCCAAACCTCACCCCATATAAGGTAGAAAACTAACAAAGAATACCAAGAACCTCCTTGATTCTATTACATGTAGTCACACACAGCGAAAAGAACACATAGCTGTATACTCTCATAGCATAAGATCATACGATCGTGCAGGTACGAATCCACTCTGAACTTCCAAAATGCTCTTCCTTGGAAAAGATCAATCCCCATTAAACTTAATAAACTCAACTCAAGAAATTAAAAAATATTACTCTTCAATAACTGAACTTTACCAACATCTGAGCTGCAAAACAGTCTTCTTTCACATAATCAACCCACGAGAAATTACAACTCATCAGAACTTTTAAAATGAAACTTACACTGAGAAAATGAGAAATTTTACTAATCAAGAACTAAAAGTTTCCCAATATTATAGCTGCCAAAACAGTCTTCTTTCACATTAAATCAACCCATACAATATTGCATGAATAAGTACTCATCAAATTGGAAAAAGAATACACTGAGATAATGAGAATTTTTTAATCTTCCAGAATTGAACTTTCCAACATCTGAGCTGCATACAGCCTTTTTTCATATAAATCAACCACGTATAAAATTGCAAAAACAAATGTTTATCCAATCTTTCAATAAACTAACACTGACAAAATGAGAAATTTCTACTTTACAGGAATCAAAACTTTAAAATATCTCAGCTTCAAAAAGTCTTCTTTCACATTATCGACCCACACAAAATTATAAAAACACATAGTCAATCATTTTTCTTATTAAATACACTGAGAATTTATCATTTTTACTCATCAAGAACTGAACTTGCTCAATATTTGAGTTGCCAAAAAAGCTTTCTATCACAATTAACCCAAACAAAGCTACAAAAAATAAATACCCATCAAACTTTTAAAAGATCTACACTAAGAAAGTGAAAAGAATTTACCTTTCCATTGAACCACACAAAATTACATTAACATATAGTCATCATTTTTTTTCTTTAATACACTGAGAAGAATAGAAGCTTTTACTCATCAAGAACTGAACTTTTTCAACATCTGAGCTGCCAAAACAGTTTTCATTCATACAAATTACAAAAAACAAATACCCATCAAAATTTTAAAATATTTGCAGTAAGAAAGTAAAAAGAATCCACCTTTCCATTAAACCACAAAAAATTACAAAAGCATATACTCATCGTTATATTTGTTAAATAAACTGAGAAATTATCATTTTTACTCATCAAGAACAACTTTCACAAGACCTGAGCTACCAAAACTGCTTTCTTTTACACAAATCAACCCACAAAATTTTTAAAAAATAAATACTCATCAAATATTTAAAGAAATTACTAAAACATATACACAGAGAGATTATCAGTTGTCCTCGTCAAATATTGAACTTTCTGAACATATGAGCTGCCAACCAATCTATTTTCCACACAAATCAACCCAAACAAAATTACAAAAACAAATACCCATCAAATTATATAAAAAAAATGGGGAAAAAAAAGAGAAGAAGATTACCTTTCCATTTAGCCACATGCGATCTTGATCAAAAGCAGGGCTAACAGCAACAGTTGTGGTGGTACAAAGATGAGCAGGATCAAGGGTAACACTAATACTATCATTAATAGCTAGAATTAAATCCTCATCTCTCTTTCCCCAATACTTAATCACTGCTATATTAGTGGGTGTTTGAGCAGTCACCATAAGAACCCAATTCTGTAATTGTTGTTCTGCCATGCCCAAAAATCAAGAGTAGAGAGGCGATAATTCCAATGAAGGAAATCTGGGAATTTAGATCTATAAAAATGGGAATGTGGGTTTGGTTTTAGATTTAATTTGGATATGTTTATTTATATGTATAGAAGAGCATGGCTGCAAACCTCCATTGTTGAATGACAAACAAGTACTAGTAGTTTATTTCTCGTTGGCATAAAATTTTTGAACAAGGGTTGCGGGGCCCAGCGTAACAACATGTGTTGTGGGACCCAATAAAAAAACATTTGTATGATTTGGACTACTACTCCCGCAGTTTCAATTTGGACATGAAAATATGAAAAAATTGCATGGCCCTCCTATTGATCGCTCTTTTTTAATTTGTATTCGTTTTATTTTTTTGTTTGTATTTACTTTTTTTTAAAAATATTTTAAAAAGATAATTTTACTTTTCTTTAATAAAAAATTATTGACAAAATTATAAACTGCAGGACAAAATTTCAGCATATTGGCATAAAGTTTTAGCAGATGAACTAAATAACTACAACATGCATTAGCCAAAACTCACTAGAAAATTACATACTACATGACAAAAGCTTAAGCATGTTTAGTCTGAAATTTTTAGCAAATGAACTAAAAAACTTCAGCATGTTCAGACTGAAGATTCGGATAAAACTTATAACAAAACTGTAGACTGCAGGATAAATAACTTCAGCATGCATTAGCATGAAGTTTTAGCTTTAATGTAAAAAAAAATCACGAATGAGGTTGCAGATCACGCGATTAATGCGTGATGAAGGTTTATATCTTTTTTTCACAGGTATAATTGTCATATTATTATGGATATATTGTCAGCTGGCTACCAAATCAATAATTTTTAAAAATAGGGTACTGGTTAAAAGGTGACACAAATGTAGGGTACAGCTGCAAATCCCCCTAAAAATATAGAGGGTGTTTGGATTGGCTTTTAAGCTGATGAAATAAGCTTTTAAGCTCTTTTTAGTTTTTTTTTCAATGTTTGGCAAAGTTAAAAAAAAATGCTTAAAATAAGTTAAAAATTACTTAAAACAAGCCAAAAAGCAATAAGTTGGGTCCCAACTTATTGCTTTTGGCTTAAAAGCTATTTCGGTTAAAAAATCACTTTTTTAAAGCCAATCCAGATCGTCTCATAGTTTGACTTGGCACAAAGTTTAAAAAAAGACTTTTGAAATATGTGGTGTTAAAAGCTTAAGGGACAAAAGGGACTGTGATACTTGTGTGGTTATAAAAGCTTCTTATTAGAGGTAAAGTGGATAAAATAAAAAGTTTAAAATTAAATTGTTTCTAAATAAAGAAATGTGTTATTCTTTTTTGAACGGACTATAAGGAAAGTGCGTTATCTAAATCGAAACGGAGGGAGTATATGATTTTGGAAAAAAAAAAATCATTTGGAGTTAAGTTGAAAAATGGTATTGAAATTTGAAATTATGTTTGGACATGTATTTCATTTGATAAAAGATTGCAGTCTTATGAATATGAAAATATTTTTTTTCCTGAAAACTTGAAAAAATGGTCAAAACCACTTTTGAAAAATATTCAAAAGCTTACAAATTATATGGACAAACATGTTTTTGAAAGAAAAAAAATCCGAAAAAGGAGAAAAATTTATGGACAAACGGGTCCAAAGTATTTTCTTGTAGTTTTATTTCAAATCGTATGCGGTTTTTTAGTTTTAATTGATTTTTACTCAAATTGCAAAAAAGTATGTTAGATTATTGTGTATGACGAAATCAGCTTTCTTATGAAGGAATAGATCGAGGTTGAATCTCGAAGCCAAGATCGGCGTCCCATGTTCATGTTCGGAACCACATGATCGGAGCTCGAACCGACATCCCATACCGATGGGAAATGGAGGATCGACATTCGAACCGACATCCAATATCGATGTCGGACCATTCGACCGACGCTCAGACCGATATCCGATGTCGAGCTCGGAACCGGAGCTGAGGCCAGATCCGATATGATGATCGATGGTTCACTTCGAACCCCACCTCGTGATGACCGATATGCCCGTTGCACCGGCCTGCCTTCAAAAGTCAATGACACTGTCCTGACCAAACCTTGCGTGCAGACCCCTCACCTAACCTGCAGTACTTTCACTGACTCTGCAAGACTTTTACCAAACGTGTGTGGGTTTCACCCACTACACAAGGACACTATCATGATTGAAAGGGACACCACGTGGGCAACCAGGGAAAGAAAGAGGGGGGGGGGGG
>MCJB01048187.1:68514-84473 GCA_002018475.1 Nicotiana obtusifolia | reverse complement strand
GGGGGGGGGGTAGATTTTTTCCTATATATATGTGTGTTGAGGCACTGGTTCAAGGGTTGGGAAAAAAGAGAAAAAGGGCTGTAAACAAGAAATACAAAGGCAATATATTGTTCTACCTAGTCTTGCAATCACAATCTTTCTCAAATATTGTATCCTCTCTATCTTATCATATATTTGTCTTCAATCGAATTCGTCACTTACTTATCGTTTCCCACGCTCGAAATTCAATTGATTTGTTTCCAACTTTTTGGGGCAAACACAACCTTACTTGTCAGTTAACAATTTAGTATGAACACCGTGTTGAAATAATTTTTTACCTCAAAATATATATACTCTTTTCAGAGAGAAATAGGTAGGTTCCAAGTTCCAACACATATTAGAAAAATAATTAACCCACACAATAAAAACCGAAGAGATCTAAAACGAAAATGAGGAAATTAAGTTCTAAAATAAGGCATTGCTGCCTTTTGCTTGCTTGTTTGGTTTTCTTTCGTTTTTTAATGTTTCTGCATTCGATTGAGAATATATGGTTTTCTTTCTTTTATAATGTTTCTGCATTCGATTTGAAGAGAATATGGTTTTCTTTCTTTTTTAATGTTCATGCATTCGATTTGAAGAGAATAAAATAAAAAAGGGTGACTGAATTAAAGACAATACTTGTATCCTTGTCAATTTAATTTAGTTTTCTTTTAAAGAACAACCCCAACATGTGTTCCGAACTTGTGAGGTGTCACGACCCCAAATTCAATTCGTATGATGTCGTGATGACACTTAATCTTTAACACTAGGTAAGCCTATTAATTACACGGAATAACTTAATATAAATATGAAACTCAATCCTTAACAACTGAAATAAATAAGAACGGCAACTTAAATAACTACAACTCCAAAAACTCGTTAGAAATAAGTCACAAGCTTCTAAGAATTTATTCTAAGTGTTTCTATGCATCAGAGTCTAAAGAGAATAAGGAAAACAAGTTAATAGGGATAGAGGGGGACTCCGAGGTCTACGGATGCTGGAAGATGCACCTTCCTGGATCTACACAAATAAGCGTAGTATGAGTACACCACAATGATACCTAGTAAGTGCCAAGCCTAACCTCGGTAGAGTAGTGATGAGATCAGGTCAAGCCCTACTGAAAATAATAAAAGACAGAGTGAAAAATTTAACAGTATAATAATAATGACAATTGGAATGAATCATATAAGGAATATGTCACAATTTAACTACAAAGAATAATGGCAAATAATACCTCACGGAAGGAAAACAGGAATTTCAAATTTAAAGAAAACAAAAAATAACCAAAAGCAAGTGCATCCATAGAGAAATATCAACAAGGGCACTCCCGACATACGGCCTCGTAGTCTCAAATAATAAATAAATTCTCAATATCTCATTTCCTTATATCACCATGGGAGCCTTCACATTTAATTTTAAAGAAATTATTTTTTCCAAAATAGCATCCCGTATTTTAGCCATCCTTATTACACCACATGACTTTTAGTAGTTCCACTACTACTCACGTGTATCAAGCCCACCTTATCTCGCCGCATGCGTTTCAACACCAATACCTTATACCACCGTATGCGTATCAATATCACGATACATCACAATTCGCACTTCAAGTGCCCAATTATTTCAACTTGCCAAAATAAATCAACAACAACATTAATTTCCACAACAAGGAGCTCACGGTTCAATCACAATGAATACAAATCTCAACAAAATATTAGGGAGTGAATAACTCAACAAAGCAATATTTCACAATAAAATACTTTGCCTCAAATACGAATTTCAATGTCAAATACTTCGTATTAATAATAATTCAATTAAGAAATCCAACTTTCAGATAGTGAGCACAGAATAAAAGAAATAAAGTTTCAATTAAATAGGTAAAATAATTAGCAGGAAAAAAGGTAAGGCAAATTTAAAAATATAAAAATAGATCAATGATGATGAATATAACAGGATAAAATAATTTAATTAATATGCAAAAGTAATCTACTCAATTTACATACATAATTTTCCATATTTAGCCAGTGTACACACTCATCACCTCGCCTACACGACTTTTAACACATCACAATTATCATATCATTACCAATCCTAAGGGAAATTTTCCCACACAAGGTTAGAGAAGTCACTTACCTCAACCATGTAATTCCTTACTCCGCTATGCATTTGCCTCGTGAATTGGCCTCAGAAAGCCTCGTATTTAGTCATAATAAATTCGATTCAGTCAATACAAATTGTTGGAATTAATTCTATATGAAAATACTAATTTTCTAACAAAATCCGAAATTTAACTCAAAAATTACCTGTGGGGCCCACATCTCAAAACCCGAAAAAAGTTACAAAATATGAACTCTCATTCAACCACAAGTCCAACCATACGTATTTTACCAAATTCCGACATCAACTCGACCTTCAAATCCTCAAATTTAACCAAGAGGGTTTTCAAAATTTTCCAACTTAAATCACCCATTAAATGTTAAGAACTACCATAGATTCGGGTACTTTAACCAAAATTGAGTTAAGAATACTTACCCCAATGTTTTTCTTAAAACATTCTGTCCAGTGGTTTCTTCTTCACGAAAGCGGCCATTGCCTCGCGTTCGCGAAGAACAAAAATGCTATTGCCCCAAAACATGCTTCGCGTTCGCGTCCAACGCGTCGCGTTCGCCATGGGTAGTTGCCCCAACCCTCCTTGTTCGCGATTCCCCTGTCGCGTTCGCGTTCGCGTAGGCCAAAGGCCTTATGCCACGTTTTCTCAATTTTCGTCTTCGCGTTCGCGGGCCCCTCTTCAATTTCCTTCTTTGCGAACGCGTCTACTCTATCGCATTCGTGATGCACACTGGCCCTCAACCTTCGCGAACGCGTCCCTTGCTGCGCGAACGCGAAGAACAAATCTTCGCCTGCCTCCAATTGCCCTTCGCGAACGCGAAGAAGGAAATCAGACACTAGAAATCTGTAGCTTCAACCATCTTCCAAGTCCAAATTTCATCCGTTAACCATCCGAAACTCACCCGAGGCCCTCGAGACCTCAGCCAAATACACCAACAAGCCCTAAAACATCATACGAACTTAGTCGAAGCCTCATGAAACTAAGGAATTATACCTCAATTCAAGACTAATAAAACTAAAGAATTCCAACTTCTACTTTCAATGCTGAAACCTATCAAATCAAGCCCGATTAACCTCAAATTTTGCACACAAGTCATAAATGACATAACAAACCTATTCAAATTTCCAGAATCAGATTTCGACCCCGTTTTCAAAAAGTCAACTCCTCAGTCAAACTTCCAAACTTAATTTCTATTTTTGCCATTTCAAGCCTAATTTAACTACGGACTTCCAAATAATTTTTCGGACACGCTCCTAAGTCCAAAATCACCATACGGAGCTATCGGAGTCATCAAAATTCTATTCCGGGGTCGTTTACACATAAGTTAACATCCGATTAACCTTTTCAACTTAAGCTTTGAACCTTGGGAGTTGAGACTAAGTGTCTCAATTCATTTTGAAATCTCTACGGACCCGAACCGACTACCCCGCAAGTTACATAATAGCTATAAAGTACAAAATGAGCAGTAAATGGGGAACAGGGCTACAACTCTCGAAGCGACCGGTCGGATCGTTACTTGAGGTTTAGCGTTTTGTCATTAACTGAATAATCACCTCCCACCCCCCTCTTGTTTTCCCTTCATAAACACAATATTTCAATGAGAAGCAAATTGAACTTTTGATCCTAAACGTGTTGCTTAGGTCTAAAATAGTCGTCTCTTAAAAGCAATTAATTATGTATACGGTCGAAGTCGGTGCCCAACTGTATATGATCGAAATCGGGCTCGACTCTATATGGTCAACATCGAGATCTACTATTGCATAATAGATCGCTGCGTAGGGTTGAAGATCGACCTCGAGTTTTATCGAAGGAGAACACGAGGCCGGACGTCCAACCTCGAGAACACCGAGCCCGTGGTCCGAAATCGACTCTGACTCCAAAAATGCCCGAGAGAAGATCGCCGAACCTAAATAACGGAAGGCTAGAATATCCGTAATGAGACGAACATCACGGCGAAAATCTCGACACAAATCAATGGAACCGCTTAATTAGCAAATCAGGAGATATTTTACCTTTTATGGAGTTGCACCAAATATAGGATCCCCCTACTATATAAAGGGGAGTTTAATTATTTGTAAAGGCACTTTATTCAATCATTGATAAAGACAGTGGTAAATTGTTCTCTTGAACCATTTATATTATTAACTTGTTCCAATTTCTATTATAAATAATCCCTGTCCGAGAAGGATCAACCAACGATCAACAGTGTCTAGCTTGGGTGGTTTGCGTTCTTTTCATTTATTACTTAATTTTAACTTTCATTGTATTATTTGTCATTAGTATCAAATTAGGCCATGTCCTTAAAACCACGTATAAATTCAATTGCTATCCGATTTTTAGGGTAAATAGTTTGGCGCCCGCCGTGGGGCTAAGAATAATTGTGGATACTTGATACAAATTTCCATAACAAACATTGCTTCACACTTGCTCTTTGAAGTGTCTTTGATTCCAGGCTATAATACAGAAATGTCAAACTCTCAATCGGCACCTCTGCACGTTGATAACAAGTTCGATCATCACGGCAAAAATAATAACGTAGCGCCCGGTGATGAAATTTCAATTGATGCTAATTCACAGGTGGCGGTCGATGCAGATCAACCTACTGACCCCTCAAATAGCGTTCATAGGGGAGTCCAATCAGTAATGCAAAATCCTCGAAATGTCGAAAAGGGCGGGATCAGCCTCCAGATGATCTTTGAAATGTTACAAGCCCAACCGGCAGCGATAACTCAGTTACAAAATCGAATCCAAATCTCAAACAGGATTGAGCCCGGCCCCGCCTGGGAAATTACCCGCAAGGATGGATCGGTCTTAGGACGGTCGAATGAGTGTGAATCGGGGGCAAACCCCGAAATTATGAAGATGCTCGAAGAACTAACTAAACGAATAGAATCTAGGGAGGAGAAGATCGAGGCAAATGACAAGAAGGTGGAAACCTACAACTCCAGCGTGGATCAAATCCCAGGGGCACCCCCAGTGTTAAAACGTCTAGATTCCAAGAAGTTCGTGCAAAAACCTTTTCCACCGAGCGCGGCTCCGAAACCGATACCCAAAATATTCCATATGCCAAAAATCCCCAAATATAACGGAACGACCGACCCGAACGAGCATGTAACCGCATATACATGTGCTATGAAAGGGAATGACTTGGAGGATGATGAGATTGAATCTATTCTGTTGAAAAAATTCGGGGAGACCCTGTCGAAGGTAGTCATGACATGGTATCACAACTTACCCCCTAATTCTATTGACTCATTTACTATGCTTGTAGATTCTTTTGTGAAGGCACACGCAGGCGCCATCAAGGTCGAAACGCGAAAATCGAACCTTTTCAAAGTCAAGCAGAAGGATAACGAGATGCTCAGAGAGTTCATGTCCTTGTTCCAAATGGAACAGATGGATCTGCCACCGGTCACTGATGATTGGGCTATTCAAGATTTCACTCAGGGACTCAATGTTCGAAGCTCAGCGGCTTCACAGCAACTAAAATAGAACTTAATAGAGTACGTTGCCGTCACATGGGCTGACATACATAACCGATACCAGTCAAAAATCAGAGTCGAAGACGATCAACAAGAAGCCCCTTCGAGATCCATTTACCCTATTAGAGCTTATGACAAAATCAGAAGGGAAATTTATCACGAACCAAGATCGAATAGAGATCGACATCAGCCATATCATGGGAACAGAAAAATCGGCATATCCAGGCAAAACTCTCTAAGGCATGAAAGGAGAAATGACCGAGGCCAGAACAGCCGGGGGCTCATGACTAAAATCAACTTCGAAAGGCACATCGGGCATAAAGAAGCACCTCGGTTATCGAAATACAACTTTAATGTCGATGTTGCCACTATTGTATCGGCTATCATTCACATCAAAGATACTAAATGGCCTCGTCCATTGCAATCCGATCTGGCCCAAAGGGATCCTAATCAAATATGCAAATATCACGGCACTCACGGCCATAAAACGGAAGATTGTCGGCAATTGAGAGAAGAAGTAGCCCGGCTACTCCGTAACGGACATCTTCGAGAATTCTTGAGCGACCGAGCGAAAAATCACTTCGAAAACAGGAACCCTGACAAACAAACAGGCTAGGAAGAACATCAACATATAATCAACATGATTATTGGTGGAGTCGATACCCCTCAAGGGCCGATGTTGAAACGTACCAAAATATCCATTACTAGGGAAAAGCGCACTCGGGATTACACACCAGAGGGAACTTTATTTTTTAGCGACGAAGATGCAGAAGGAATTGTACAACCCCACAATGACGCACTGGTAATATCTGTACTCATGCATAAAGTTAGAGAAAAACGTGTGCTAATCGATCCAGGTAGCTCGGCCAATATAATTGATCGTGGGTCGTAGAGCAACTCGGCCTATTAGAACGAATCGTTCCTACAATCTGAGTACTTAACGGGTTCAATATAGCATATGAGACCACCAAGGGTGAGATAATGTTGCCAATAAATACTGTTGGAACCATTCGAGAAACAAAGTTCTGTATGATCGGAGAGGACATGAGATACAATGCTCTGTTCAGGAGGCCATGGATCCATGACAAGAGGGCGGTGCCTTCGACATTGCATCGGGTGTTGAAATTTATGATGCTCGATGGAGTTAAAACAGTCTACGGGGAGCAACCAGCTGCGAAAGAAATGTTCGTGGTGGAAGAAGTGATGCCAACACCAACAGTTCCAAACCAAGAGATCGAGAGCAAGACAAAATAGCAATCGCAGATACCATCTTCGGAAAATATGGATAAACAAGTATATATCGAGGATATGATTATGGGATTCCCAGATCTTTTATCACCCCTAATAATTCCGATGCCACAAAATCGACTATCGAGGAACTGTAACAAGTTATGCTGCGAGAAGACTTGCCCAAATGAAAGGTATGCCTGGGCTCGGGGTTGAGCTCCGAGCTTAGGACAAAACTTATATGATATAATAGGTATACCGTCGGATATAACCACTCACAAGCTGAGCCTGGATCCGATGTTCCATCCGATCAAACAAAAAAGGAGGCCTCAATCCGAAGTCAAACATGCATTCATCAAGGATGAGATAACTAAACTTCTAAAGATAGGGTCTATTTGCGAGGTTAAATACCCGGATTGGTTGGCAAATGTAGTGATAGTCCCTAAGAAAGGGAATAAATTAAGAATGTGTCTAGATTATAAAGACTTGAATAAAGCATGTCTAAAAGACTCTTTTACCTTACCTAACATCGACCGCATGATCGATGCTACTGCCTGCCACAAGACCCTTAGTTTTCTCGACGCGTACTCCAGCTACTACCAAATATGGATAGACCTAGGTGATCAGGAAAAAACTTATTTCATCACTAAATATGGCACATACTGTTACAATGTAATGCCATTTGAGTTAAAAAATGCTGGCGCCACATACCAACGCTTAGTAAACCAAATGTTGGGGAAACAACTAATAAAGACAATGGAGGTTTATATTGGCGAAATGTTAGTTAAATCCCTACGAGCAGAGGACCATTTAAGCCATTTGCAGGAAGCATTCATTGTATTGAACCAGTACAACATGAAGTTGAACCCGGAAAAGTGTGTGTTTGGTGTGGGTTCAGGTAAATTCTTTGGATTCATGGTCTCGAATCGGGGAATCGAGATCAACCCTAAAAATATCAAGGCTATCGAGGATATCACGGTCATAGATAATGTGAAAGCTGTGCAAAAGTTGGCCGGATTGATAGCCGCTCTAGGTCGATTCATTTCGGGGCCGTCTGATAAAAGCTAACGGTTCTTCGCTTTATTGAAAAAGAAGAACAACTTTTCATGGACTCCGGAATGCTATCAGGCTTTGGCAGAACTCAAAAGGTATTTATCGAGCCCTCCGTTGCTTCATACACCGAAGGCGGACAAACAACTGTACCTTTTCCTGGCAGTCTCAGAGATAGCGGTAAGCGGAGTCCTAGTCCGAGAAGAACAAGGTACACAATTTCCGATTTATCATGTCAGCAGAACCTTAGGTGAAGCCGAGATTAGGTACCCTCACTTGGAAAAACTGGCACTCACTTTGTTAAGCGCTTCTAGGAAACTGAAACCATATTTCCAATGTCATCCCATATGCATCGTAACAACTTACCCATTAAGAAATGTGATGCATAAGCCCGAGCTATCAGGTCGATTGGCCAAATGGGCCATAGAAATAAGTGCGTACGACATTAATTATCGACCTCGAACCGCCATTAAATCCCAAGTGTTGGCAGACTTTGGGGCCGATTTCACATCAACCCTAATACCCGAGGCCGAAAGAGAGTTGTTAGCTGACTCAGGAACTTTTTCGGGAATATGGACCTTTTTCATAGGCGGTGCCTCGAACGCAAAGGGATCCGGACTTGGCATCGTATTGAAGCTACCAATTGGTAATATAATTAGACAATCTATTAAGACTGTGAAGCTGATTAACAACGAGGCGGAATATGATGCCATGATTGTAGGCCTAGAACTAGCTAGGAGCTTGGGAGCAGAAGTGATCGTAGCCAAGTGCGACTCCCTTCTTGTGATAAATCAAGTCAATGGAACGTTCGAGGTCAAAAAAGAGCGGATGCAGAGATATTTAGACAAACTGCAAGTGACGTTGTATCGGTTCAAGGAATGGACCTTACAACATATACCTGGGGATCAAAACAGAGAGGCCGAAGCCCTCGCCAGCTTGGGGTCGTCGATCGAAGACAACGAGTTCGACTCGGGAAAGGTCGTACAACTCATGAGGTCAGTAGTGGAAGAAGGCCACGCTGAGATCAATTCGACGAGCCTAACTTGGGATTGGAGGAACAAATACGTAGAATATCTCGGCTCTGGTAAACTGCCCTCGGATCCAAAAAAGTCGAGGGCCCTGCGTATGAAGGCGGCCCGATTCAGCTTGTCCTAAGACGAAACCTTGTTCAGAAGAACATTTGACGGCCCACTCGCGATATGTTTGGGACCGGGTGACACTGAGTACATTTTTAGGGAAATCCACAAAGGTACTTGGGGGAACCATTCAAGCGCCGGGTCATTAATTAGAAAAATAATCAGAGCCGGTTATTATTGGATCAATATGGAAAAGACGCAAAGGAGTTCATTCAAAAATGTGACGAATGCCAAAGGCACGCTCCGATGATCCATCAACCCGGGGAGATGCTCCACTCAGTCCTATCACCATGACTGTTCATGAAGTGGGGGATGGACATCGTTGGCCCTCTTCCGTACGCGCCAGGTTTATACTAATTATGATTGACTATTTTTCTAAATGGGTGAAAGCTCAGGCGTACGAGAAGGTTAGGGAAAAAGAAGTCATCGATTTCATTTGGGATCACATCATATGCCGATTTGGAATGCCAGCCGAGATTGTATGCGACAACGGGAAGCAATTCATTGGTAGCAGAGCGACAAAATTCCTCGAAGATCACAAGATCAAAAGGATCCTATTGACACCCTACCACCCCAGTGGGAATGGACAAGCTGAATCTACCAACAAAACCATACTTCAGAACCTCAAAAAGAGGTTAACTGATGCCAAAGAAAGATGGGAGGAAATACTGCCCGAAGTCCTATGGGCATATCATACGACTGCGAAATCCAGCATCGTAACCACTCCATTTTCTCTGGTTTATAGCGCCGAAGATTTGATACCGGTCGAGGTCGGGGAACCAAGTATCAGGTTCCGGTATGCAACAGAGGAATCGAACTACAAAGCCATGAATACGAACTTGGAACTGTTAGATGAGAGACGTGAAGCCGCCCTTGTTCGATTAGCTGCTCAAAAGCAAATGATCGAGAGGTATTATAACAGAAGGACTAACCTTCAATACTTCGATGTCGGGGACTAAGTACTAAGAAAGGTTACACCAAACATACGGAGTCCGAACGAGGGGAAGCTGGGACCAACTGGGAAGGACCTTATTGTATCGTTAAAATCATCGGGAAAGGATCCTACAAGCTCGGAACAGTGGATGGTAAACAACTACCAAACAACTGGAATATAAGTCACTTGAAGCGGTATTACTGCTAAGGTACGACCATGTTCTTTATTTTTATTTGCATTACAAACTAACATTTGCAGGTATCATAAAAGGGGCCATACGAGATATTAGGTCTGAAAGCACGCGTTGCACTCTTTTTCCCTTGAACCGGTTTTGTCCCAAAATGAGTTTTATGGCAAGGTTTTTAATGAGGCAACTAGTAAATTGTGCTAACTTAGATTCAAAGGCCGATAGCAAATCGGTGACAATAGTATTCGAGGCCTATCTTCAATCGACCCCAAATACTGGGGGACCAGTTTAGCTTGGAAAGATGTTTTAGGATTGAAGGATCGAAGATCAATAAGATTCAATGTAAGGGCCAAACGGTCAAAATGAACCGTGCTCAAATAGATTGATCGAACCCTAACACAGGTTGTACACATACATTACTATTATGAACAAGAATAAAGAGAAGTCTCTTGTATACAAACGTCTTGCTTCCGATCAAACGAGCCGAAGGGCCACTTTAACTTGAGTTCGAATAACCACTCTCGCAGTCGGGGAGTACCGTCCGAAACAAAAATTTATTCGAGGGGATATAAGACCTATTAGGAAACCCCCGAACCTTAAAGGCTAAAGTCGTTTCGAGTTAACAGAACTCGATGGGATATAAGACCTATTGGGCAACCCCCGAACTTTAAAGACTAAGGTCGTTTCGAGTTAACAAAACTCGAGGGGATATAAGACCTATTAGGCAACCCCCGAACTTAAAAGCTAAGGCCATTTCGAGTTAACAGAACTCGAGGGGATATAAGACCTATTAGGCAATCCCCGAACTTTAAAAGCTAAGGCCGTTTCGAGTTAACAGAACTCGAGGGGACATAATACCTATTAAGCAACCCCCCGAACTAAAAGGCCAAGACCATACCGGGTTAACGAAATCCGCAGGTACAAAGCTTATTTGGCTACACCCGAATTAAAAGGCTAAGGCCATACCGGGTTAACAAAATCCGAGGGCACATCGCTTATTTGGAAATGCCCGAATCAAAAGACTAAGGCCACTCCGAGTTACTAGTACTCGAGGGATAAGGCATTTTGAAAGTTGTAAAAAGAAATATTTACATATATATATATCGAAAATCCTTTTTACAGAAATCGAGAAATCTCGATACACAATATTAAACACGGAAAAAGATAAAACTCGTTCAGGAGCGACTTGGTCTCAACTAGATCCCGCCTCGACATCAGGATTTCCGAGGTCTTCTCATTCTTCAGATCCGACTGAATCCTCGGAATCGTCCTCCTCTGGAAAGGCAAGTTTTCTGGCCTCGGCTTCAGCTATCTTGGCATCTTCGATCTCCACCGATAAATCAAAGCCTCGAGCGTGAATTTCTTCAAGGGCAAGCCTGCGAGATTGCCACCTCATATGGTCAACCATATTCCTTGATTGTTCTTGAGCAACTTCAGCCTCGGCCTTATATTGAGCCACCAGTTCATCAGCTTCAGCTTTGATCACCGCAACTTCCGACTTGGCCATTTTAGCTCTTTAGCTAGATTATCTCGATCTGAGATAACCGTACTGATCCGAGATTGAAGTTCCTCGGTACTCTTGGTTTGAGCCTCGACTTTCTCCTTTGCCGCTCTAAGTTGAGCCTCTGATGAAGCTAACTGCGCCCGAGATGTCTCTTTTTTCAAGGCCAGTTGATCCATCTTGCTCCTCCACTCGTTGGCCGCAGCTTTAACCACATTCATTTCAGTTTCGAAGCTGATCAGTCCGATCAAGTTTTTGCCCTAATTTCTCGACCAAGCCAGCATTATCCTTCTCGGTAAGCTCCAGTTCGCCACGGAGGTTCTTTATCTTCCCTTCGAGCCGTTCATGGCGTTTTGACTCTTCCCGGAATCGGAGAAAAGCCTCATAGTGAAGTACCGAGGCCTGTAAGCACAAAGGAAGATGTTATGATTACTTAAAATTTTAACGTACACAACAAAGGACATCGAATAAAGATTATCGGAAGTTACCCGATTCGGTGCTTGTTGAGCTTCGTTGAACAGGCAGGGCACATCCACCTCGTTCATTTTTGCTTGATCTTCCTCAGTCATCAAGCACCGAAGATAACTGGCCACCCAGAGGGGGGCGGAAAGATCCCGGGCTTCCTCAGGAATGGTAAAAGATATAGAGCGTTTTCGATCAGGGTAAGCGCTTGGTGAGGGAAACCGATCGACCAATTTTGGACAAAAGGAAATTTCGCTTGTATCGGAGGATGAGCTCTTCCTCGGTACCTCTAAATTGCCGAGCCCAAGAACATATTCCATGGCCGTCGAATCCACACCATCGAAAAAATCGCGAAAAGGGTCTTTCGATCTATGATCTCCATCCAGGGAACGTTCTTTTGCTATTTGGGCCTCGTTGAACATTGATTCCATGAAAGAGAGCGAATCAACCATCTCAATCGGACACAATACTCCCAGCGGTGCTCTCCTCGTATCCGGAGAAGCCTCAGTTTTTGTCTCCATATCGGGTTCCCCAACTCGATGAAGATCCGTTTCACTAACCCCTAGTTCAGAGGCCCCTTGCCCTTCTGACTGTGGCGGCACACTAGCCATAAGGTCAAAATCCTCTTCTTCCTCCTCAAACTCATCCCTCAATTGCCGTAGCGAGTAAGATAATACTCGATCACTAGCACTCTCCTTGGGCTTACGAGCCAAACTTTTCCTTGGTCTCTTCTTCTCAAGGTCTGGCGAACTTGGGGCCTTTTTTCTTTTCTTCTCTTTATCTTGCTTCGAAACAGGGGGCTCGCTGGGAGCATCATCGCCCACGGGTGGAGGTCTCATTTCAACATCTTTTGATAAACCTACAAAAGAAAGGTAAAACAAGTTAGAAATCAATAGCATAAAGAATTAGCTCGAAGGTAACTTATCTCACCATGAAGTCCGGCCTCCCACCGGCCTTTCGAAAGCTCGCGCCGTGCGCGCTCGAAATATGGTTTTTGGGATACGATCCCCTCGACCCACTCTTTGAGATGAGGAATTGCATTCGGCATCCGAGAAACAGTTGCGCCATAGAAAATTGATAAGAGGAAGGGCGAAAGGGAGAACGGTAAACAAATATAAAAAGGCAGGGTTATACTTACGCTTCATATTCTATTTCTCAGGGAATGGCATATCCTCGGCCAGGATTAGGTCCGGTGTTTTCACTCGAACAAATCGACCCAACCAACCTCGATCCCCATCCTTATCAATACTTGAGAACGAGGCTTTGCTTACCCGACGAGCAAGTTTTATCAACCCCCTCGATAGAATTGGGGACTGTATAAACGCATGAGATGATCAACGGTGAAAGGATACCCCTCGATCTTGCTTACAAAAAAAGGGAGAAGGATAACTATCCTCCAGAAAGAAGGATGATTTTGGCCCAGGGTCACCTCGTACCTTTTACAAAAGGCAATAATTACCGGGTCCAAAGGGCCCAACGTGAAGGATAAGTGTAAACACTTAAAAACCCTCCACGTGGGTAGTAATTACTTCTTCAGGCGCAGGAACCACCACACACTTGCCGACCCAGTTACAGTTTTCCTTGACTTTATCGAGAAAGCTGTTGGTGATTGACAGATGTATCTCATGACCGGTTCGCATCGGCCCGGCATTGAGGAAGTTTTTTCAACTTTGAAATCGGCTCTGGTTGAGCACCCCGTTGGTACAAACGCCTATAGAGGGGGTTCCGGCATAGGTTCCTCGGTGACGACAGGCGAAACGTTCTCAGCAGGTTGAGAAGAAGAGGGAGTTTGTCTTTGAGGAACGGATTTCGAAGTCTTTGCCATTATTTTTAAATAGAGGAAGAAACAAAAAAATATTGATACGAAGGAAATATAATCTGTAGATAGCTTGTGAAATATTTTCAGAAAACCAGAAGGCAGGAGGTCTTGAAGATAAGAATGATGAAGTTTTACAAAAGAGCACAAACATTTGAATACAAAGAATGGATGAGGGTATTTATAGTCTTTCAAAATGGCGAGTCGCATCCCAAAGCGGCAAAACATCAACTGACATACGTTTAATGCTTTAAAGGGCTTTTCTGATGGGATGTTTCCAATTTCCGTATTGCATACGTCATAAGTTTATCGTCACTTATCAGAGTGAGAATCGAAATCCCGTATGGTGAGAATCTGAGGCTCATACGTTTCTCGTCGTTACTCTCCAAAAAACGAGGGGGCTATCTGTATACGATCGAAGTCGGGCGCAACTGTATATGGTCGAAATCGGGCTCGACTCTATATGGTCAGCATCGAGATCGACAATTGCACGACAGATCGAGTTCGGAATGCGTAGGGTTGAAGATCGACCCCGAGTTTCATTGAAGTGGAACACGAGGCCGGACGTCCAACCTCGTGAACACGGAGCCCGTGGTCTGAAATCGATCCTGACTTTGAAAATGCCCAAGGGAAGATCACCGAACCTAAATAACGGAAAGCCAGAATATCCGTAATGAGACGAACATCGCGGCGGAAATCTCGGCACAAATCAATGGAACCGCTTAATTAGCAAATCAGGAGATTTTTTACCTTATATGGAGTTGCACCAAATATAGGATTCCCCTACTATATAAAGGGGGTTTAATTATTTGTAAAGGTACTTTTTTCAATCATCGATAAAGACTGTGGTAGATTGTTCTCTTGAATCATTTATATCATTAATTTGTTTCAATTTCTATTATAATCAATCCCTGTTCAAGTAGGATCAACCAATGATCAATAGTGTCTAGCTTAGGTGGTTCGCGTTCTTTTCATTTATTACTTAATTTTAACTTTTATTGTATTATTGGTCATTTATATCAAATTAGATCACGTATCCTTAAAACCACGCATAAATTCAATTGCTATCCGATATTTAGGGTAAACAAATTCACACGAAACATTAGCTGTCTCACCGGATCCATCTAACCTTTTGTCCCTATTATTTTGGGTTTCGTAGAGCTCATGCGTTGCTTTTCTGAAATCTTCAAACCTGTAAACGTGGTCCTTCTTAAGTACTGAATCCTAGTATATAGGATTTGGTGACGCTAGAAAGTAGGAGGGATTCGAAGAATACTATAGGACTACAAAAGTTCTTATTCGATTTTATTGATGCCTTTTGTCTGCCAATCGTATTGAAAGCGTGAAATGTGATGACAACGAAGAAAAATAATCCTATTTCCTTTTTTCATATTTTTACCACGAACGTGACTACTTGTAGGTTACAAATAAATTTCGTAGCAAATAAAAATCCATAAATTTTAAATTCGTTAACGTGTTGGACATGGAATATTTATTGCACTCACTGTTGATAATGCCGTCCTACATTATAAGTAAATAAAATAATTTATTTAAATTAAAAATTTAAATCAAATCATCTTAATTATATGACGTGTTTATTGTATTAAATTGTGTTACTTAATCATTAACTGCTTATTGCCAAAAGTATTTTTTTTAAAAATATTTCTCAAAATTGTTAACTTATTTAAAACTTGACCAAACATGCTATCAGTCCCAAAAAATAAGTACTTAGCGATACATACAAGTAAAAGTACATATATTCTTCCGAGCCCCCAAAAAGATAAACAATTTCTTTTTCTTTCAATTTTGCTTTCTGTTTAATAATTAATCCGAAATACATCGCGGAAGTCCACTTAGGAAATAAAGTGCTCTTTAGCTACTAAAATAGTTCTTTATTTCTAGAGGTCAAACTCAATACATTCGATTAAAAGTGAAGATCAACTATCCTACTACACTCCTTGTTGGCAAATACTTTCCTCCCCCTCCCCCCCCTTCAATAAGAAAATACCCAAAATAGTTCAACAATCCCACCTACTAC
>MCJB01048187.1:13263-62778 GCA_002018475.1 Nicotiana obtusifolia | reverse complement strand
AGGGATAACTGGAGTGTAATCGTCTACACTCCTGTTTTGTCTCTTACCCTTTTCTCGACCGCGACCTTTGCCTGTCATCTGCATAATATAATACATATTTAGCTGGAAATATATAAAGAAAATATATAGCTATAAACGAGAGTTGTTAAAGAAACCAACTGTTTAAAGCTCATCGTCGTATAGTTCCTCGTCCGAGAATTCTTCTTCCTCGGTAGTTTGAGCTTCATCAGTTGATGCTTCTTCCTCGACTTCTGTAATTCTTACTTCGGAAACATCAACTTCTTCCAGTATGTGTTCACGATGTTCCAAATCATCTTCTAAAACTTCGTCAACTATTTGGTCAACAGTCGAAATTTCGTTTTGATATGCAACATCTAACACATTTTCAACTTCCACCCTACCCACTATAAGGTGGGCTGAAGGGAAACCCTTCGCTGAACATTACATTATATTGTGTATATAAGGTTAATTTTTTCTTTGTGTATGTACATTAGATGTTGAATCCTCTTAGCTGTTTTGTGTGTTTATTTTTTTTATTTTTTGAATCCGCTTGGTAAAAAATTTACTTCCGCCACATGTTCTTGAATGCGATGCTCTAGTTTTTAATGTCAAATGGTATTTTTAATGTAGAATTGATCGATCGAGGCTAAGGTCGGATTTCATAAGAGAAACTAATGACTTGGTGTAAATTGGAGCAAGCAATGATGTTTTTTATTCACTGTCATTCGCTCATGTACAAAGTGAATTTATACAGGAGCCAATGTTGTCTCTATTACAATTATAGGAAGACAAGAACATTGCATTTCTTGCACATGAATAAATTAATTGATGCTAGCAGTTAGACTAGAAATTGAGCCATCGGCAAAAATACATAGACATCTGGGGACCCTCTCCGGTCTCAAAAGTCAATTAAAAACCAAAATGAGGCAATGCAAAACCCAATATCTCAAGAGCATTGCCTTCGATTCATGTTCCAATCGATCCATCTGAATATAAAAGTCTAGTGGTAGTTCTATATGTACAGTACCTAACCTTATCAGGGCCAGAATGACAGTGATAATACTTGGCTTGTGTATTAATATACTGGATGTACATGAACTAATGAAATTAAAGTGAACAACAAATGATCACTGCTTGATGTGCGAAACATCTATCTCTAACATTATTGCCACCAAATCATTAATTACTTTCTCAATAAGTTGGTAAAATATATGAGCCGATTATGTAAAAATTCATTCTACATTTAAAATGTCAGTGTAAGTAAGTTAAACCTAATTTATTGTGTTCCGACGGCCGCAGTTTTTGGAAGTAGACATCGTAATTCGTACATTGGTCTTGCAGTAAGGAAGGTATCAAATACTTCTTGCTAGGAATGTAAACATGAACATTAATTTATATCAAGATCTTGAACATGATAATTTTACACAAAATCGTTACAGAAAACATACCTGAAACGGAAGTCATTATCGTAAAGCGGAAGCGTTAACCCCAAGCCTTTAGTGATGGAAAAGAAAAAGGAATAAAATAGGTGGTAACCCTAATGGGTGGGGAGAGGACCAATTTATAGAGGTTCTCATTTAATTCGGTACGTTCATCAAGTAACCGATCTGACAAATGAGATGCTCATTAATTAAATATTAATTATGGGCCTTAAACTTATTGGGCCACCAATATACGTAGGAAAATCATACATTCTCCCACTTGGCTCAATAATCACATAGTATTAATATTTAATAATATAAACATTAGTTGCACATAAACAAATCTCTTCTATAATGTCCATCATAAATACCATAATACGATAAATTACAATATGTGAGTTATGGCAGTTATATATAATTTGTCTACATGCTCCCTTCCATATACTATAACATTAGCAACTCCTAATACCAGTTCCATAAGCTATAAAATATTATGGTCCACAATAATGTCTCATTGAGACTTTTATCTTGTAATATCTCAAAATAATAATGTGTACACCATTATGAGAAATAGGAAATTATTAATGTATATCAGAAACACATAAATGAGCTCAGAGTGTCAAAATATCATAAAATACATCAGTCATAAATACAACCAAGACCCATTCTATGTACATGTTCTTTAAATATTTTTGGCTGTAAACCTTTCGTTAACGGATCTGCAACCATGAGATCAGTTCTAATATGCTCAAGTGACGGTAATGTACTTTAATTCCATATGCTTGGCACCTTTGGAGTACTTATCGTTCTTGGAGAAGAATAACGCTGCAGAATTATCACAGTAAATTTTCAGCGGCTTGGTAATGGTGTCGACAATCCTAAGTCCTGAAATAAAGTTTCGCATCCGTAATGCATGAGTGGTGGCTTCAAAACATGCCAAAAATTCTGCTTCCATCGTGGATGTAGTAATGACAGACTATTTGGCACTCTTCCACGATATTGCTCCTTCAGCTAGTTGGAAGAAATAACCAAGTGTGGACTTTCTAGTGTCAATACATCCAGCGAAATCTGAATCTGAGTATCCAACAACTTCCAAATGCTTGGATCTCCTATACATGAGCATATAATCCTTCGTTCCTTTCAGGTACCTCAAGACTTTCTTTGCATCTTTCCAGTGATCAATTCCTGGGTTACTCTGATATCCTCCCAGCATTTTGACCGCAAAATTAATATCCGGCCTTGTGCAAGTCTGAGCATACATCAGACTACCAACAATAGAAGAGTAAGAAATTGATTCCATTTTCTTTCAATCTACATCATTCTTAGGCATTGCATGAGACTAAATTTGTCCCCTTTTTGAATTGGAACAATTCCTGCTGAATAATTGTTCATATTAAATCTCTCTAGAATTCTTTCGATATAGACTTTCTGAGACAATCCCAATAATCCTTGTGATCTATCACGGAATATTTCTATTCCTATCATATAGGATACCTCACCCATATATTTCATTTCAAAATTCTTATAGAGAAAATCTTTAGTCTCATGCAACATGCCTAAATCATTAGCAGCAAGTAGAATATCGTCAACATATAGGACTAAAGCTTGCTTCCACCAAACTTTTGGCATATACACCGATCAACGGTATTTTTCACAAATTCAAAAGATGTTATGGTATCATTAAACTTTATATACCATTGTCGTGAGGCTTGTTTAAGTCCATATATTGACTTCTTCGGTTTACACACCATTTGACCTTTTATTTTAGTTTCAAAACCCTCTGGTTGGTACATATAAACTTCTTCCTCGAGGTCTGCAAAAAGAAACGCAGTTTTCACATCCATTGGTGTAACTCTAAATCATAATGAGCCACCAGAGCCATAATAATTCTTAACGAATCTTTATTTGAGACCGGTGAAAATGTCTCTTTATAATCAATGCCTCCTTTTTGAGTATAACCCTTGGCATCAAGTCTGGCTTTATATAGTTCACTATTGCCATTTGAACCGCGCTTGGTCTTAAAGACCCATCTACACCCGATTCTTTTAGAACTTTCTAGTAATTCAACGAGATCCCAGACTTTATTATTTTTCATGGATTTTAACTCTTCCTTCTTGGCATCAATCTATTTGTCAGACTCATTACTTTCTATGGCTTTTGAAAATGAAACCGGATCCTTATTAAGACCAGTGTCAAAATCTGACTCTTGCAAATAAACCACGTATCATCCGAAATAGCCGATTTTATAACTCTTTAAGATTTTCTTAATGGCATTTCTTGTGGTTCATTTGTGTCAGATATTTGTGAGTTAGTGTTATCAAAGTGTTCTTCAACAACTAGAATAATATTTGATATGTGTGTGGAAGTAGGCACATTCATGGGTAATGGAATATTGACCATCACCTCTTTTATTTTCACACTTTATTTTATAACACTCCCACTAACTTCACCATTCTCAATGAATCTTGCATTATCGGTTTTAACAATTCTCGAACTATGATTTGGACAGTAAAATACATACCCTTTAGATTTTTCTGAGTAACCAATAAAGTAACCACTTACTGTTCAAGAATCTAATTTCTTTTCTTATGGATTATAAACTCTAGCTTCTGCTGGGCAACCCCAAACATGCAGGTGCCTTAAAGTAGGTTTCCTTCCTGTCTACAGTTTAAAAGGAGTCTTTGGAACTACCTTACTAGGAACACTGTTTAATAAATATACAATGATTTTAAGAGCATACATCCACAATGATTTGGGTAATGAGGAATTACTCATCTTGCTCCTAACCATATCCATAAGTGTTTGATTACGCCTTTCTACAACACCATTTTATTGAGGTGTTCCTGGCATAGTATATTGTGCACATATGCCATGTTCCTCGAGAACTTTACAAATGGACATGGACATGTTCTGATTTATTATATTTTTAATAATATTCACCACCTCTATCTGATCTAATGGTTTTCACCTTTTCATCTAATTGCCTTTCAACCTCATTAACACACACTTTGAAAGCATTTGTTGCTTGAGATTTTTCTTTCAGCAAATAGATGTATCCATAACGTGAAAAGTCATCGATAAAAGTGACAAAATATTTTTCTCCACCAAAAGATGAAACATCAAAGGATCCACAAATATCAGGTGTATACTTTCAAGAAGCTGGGTGTTTTTTGTGGCACCTTTCTTACTATGCTTGGTTTGCTTTCCCTTAATGCAATCCAAACATATATTAAGATAAGTAAAATTTGGATTCGGAAGAATTTCTTTCTTTACTAGTCTTTCTAACCTTTCTTTGGATATATGACCCAAGCGTCTATGCCACAAGTAAGCAGAACTTTCAATTAGTGAACTACGTTTAATTCCAACATTATGTTGAACGGTAAGAAGGGATTCAAAAAAATTAATATCGAGTTTCAATTTATATAAACCATCACTAAGAATACCAGAACCATAAAAAAATAGCATTCCTATATAAATTAAAACATCCATTTCCAAACTTTAAAGCAAATCTAGAAACATCAAGTCTTGGAAGAGAAATCAAATTCCTAGAAACTGAAGGTACATAAAGAGTTTGTAATAGATCAAGGTGACGTCCAGTCTCCATGATCAAATGATAAGTCCATATGCCTTCAATTGGAGCCTTCATACGATTTTTCCATGAACAAGAAATCCTTATTTGGATTTGTAGTTTGGATCATAAGGAATCCCTACAACGTAATAGATACATGAGCAATTGCACCAGAATCAAGCCACCAAGTATTATTAGGAACTTCTATCAAATTTGATTTGAAACATACAAACACACTAATTGTGCCTTTCTTTTCGAACCAAGCTTTACGTTTCAGGAAATCTTTCTGATAGCGTCCTTCCTTGTTACAGAAACGACACGTATCTACCTTATGTTCCTTGTTAGCATCCTGTGGAGCTTTAGCAGGTGCTTTGTTCTTCTTGGACTTGTTGGCTTTCACTTTAAGTCTTTCACCAGCTCCTTGACCCATGAGGTTAATTGAATGACTCCCTTGTTTCTTAAGTCTTGACTCCTCCTGAGTGAGCATACTAGACAATTCACTAACATTCCACTTATCCTTAATAGTTTCATAGTTAATTTGAAAAAGTCCATACTCAGGAAGCAATGAGTTCAGAATAAACTGAACCAAGAAGGAGTCATCAACTTTCATCCCCAAGGTCTGAAGTCTTGATGCAATGTTAGTCATCTCGATAATATGATTTTGCATACTACGCGACCCATCAAACTTCATAGTCGTGAGTTCAGCCATTAGTGTACCCGCGAGAGACTTATCTGCAAAACAAAAACGTTCTTCCACAAACTTCAGGTATTCCCTGGCACTTTCTGTTTGTGGAATAGTACTATTAATGTTGTTGCCAATACTCATTCACATAAATATAAGGCTCAGCCTGTTAAGGCATTCTCATGCTCTATGTAAAGACTTCTCATCCGCACTGCTCGTATCAGTAATGGCAGCGCGCTTATCATTTAGCAGAGCCAAGTCAAGATCCATTACACCCAAGTGGAACTGGACTTGTTCCTGCCATTCAGTAAAGTTCAATCTTGTTGAACACAATAACAGACGAAGCATGTGAATGAAGAGGAATAGCTACAAAATAGATAATACATGCTCAAAATCAATATGGATTCAAAAAAACAGTTAAAGCATATCGCAATTCTCCTTCGAGCAAATACTACGACACACTATCATAATTTAAATTCCATTTAGTCTTAATTAAATATTTTTAACGAAATATATATGCCGTCTTTGGACAGACAATATATATTTGACTAAAGAATATTAATTTACCTCATCATATTCACTATTCATAAAATAATAGTGAAGATACCACGCTCACCTCTAGAAGAAGGTTTGAGATGAAATAAGAAAATAATGTCATTATTATGACATGAATGGTCATTGGTCACGTACCTATTATACGCCAAAATATTTTGGCAATGTGATTATTAAAGGAGAACGGTAATGCAAGAAACAGATCTTGCATATAATTTTGACTATGACCATAATGATATAACTTTTTTCTTTAAAAGATATTCGCCATATAGATGTTGATGAATATATGATAGTACCAAATTAATTGAGAGCTCTGGAAGAGACAATTATTAATATTTTGGAGGAATAAAATTAATTATCAGTAAAGCATTGTGTTGTAGTAAGTCTCAAAGAAACTTATTGAGTTTCTAAAGTATTCCCGTAAGCGGTTGATTATATTGAGACTATAAATAATGAGAAGATTTAATATCTTTATAGAGCAGGGTAATATGTATATAAAAATTACCCGCTTTATTGCCTGATTTGTACCACATAAGTAAAGTATGGTGAAATTACATGACACAGTAAACTGAATGTTTATTGGTATATGATACTTATGTCACAGTAAACTGAGTATTTTATTAATAATTGCACATGTCATAATGTAAACCTGAAGTTTACTGATACAGATAATTTTATCAAGCATGGCCTATTGAGCAATCTTGATTTATGCATGATGTGTAAAATAAATGAGAATTCACATGAGTAAGTGTTGAAGAAGATTCTTTATAATTTCTCATTTGTTGCTTATTCTCGCGATTATTATACCAACTAAAATTGAGATAGAATTCCTTGAATTCTGAAATTTATCAAAGGTCAATATGGGCTCGTTCACCTGCCATGTAAACCTTATAAAGAAGCATCTATGAGATGGTTACATGTGCGTTTATTATCAACCCACAACCTGAATGCCAGGTTTCTTGCTCAATAATTAAATTTAGAACATAATTTCCAGTTTTTCTATTCAAGAAAGTTCATTTAGATATGTTGGTTTACATCACAGTTAGTTTAGCAAAACGATTTACTGGCTTCCACCACTTAATAGCTACATTGTTTCTTACGAGAACAAGGTTATCAATATCAGTTTGATAAACATTTGAGAAAAAGTTTAGGATGGGTTCCCAAAGTTGAGGATGGGTTCCCAAAGTTAAGGAAGCAAGTTAGTTTTTCTAATATGAGGGGGGGGGGGGGGGGAGATGATAAAGATTTGAGAAAAAGTTACGTGGAATGAGGGGGGAAAATGATAAACATTTGAAAAAAAGTTACGTGGAATGAATTATCATTTCTATATTTAGATCCTCGAATAAGATAATATGAACTTGAAGTTCATAAAAAGATAATTCATCTGCAGTATATTGCAATGCATGCCGGACGCATTTGCTGACCCTAAGAAAGTAACTATATTCTCACTGCAAATGCTCCTATTAGAATAAGTCCTAGAAAGACAAAATCTATGGTATGCTTAAAGTGTATAGACAAATCGATTTCAAATAAAATTCTTGATAAAGAAGATGTGCAAATGATCAAAATGATCATAATAAAGAGGCAAATGCTCTAGAAGAGTACATGATATAACATTTCATAAAACCTCATGAGAGGTTCAAGTACTTGAAATGAATGAAGTGATCTCTATGTTATGTCTCTATGAAATATTGGAACCGATATATAATATTCGTCGATGACATCTATGATAGCGCTAAGTATAGATGAGCATCTTAAGTCTGTCGAATAGAGACACAAAAATATTTGCCAACTAAAAGAGACACAATTCGAATAGAATTGGTTTCATATGAAGGACATATAATTTTGGACATATAGTTCAAACATTTGAAAGTACAAAGTCAATGGTGTGTGCAATCACTTTTATTTATCTTATAAGTCTAACATGGCATGAAAGCTTGATATGCATCTAAAGTCTATCTAAATGGCTTATCTGACTTGACTTATATGACAATCCCTCAAGGATTTAAATCGCTTAAAGCATGTACAATTCTTGGTTCTGAAGTACCATATCCTAAGTGCAATTTGTGCACATATGTATCTTGCTATAATTATAAGCATGATAATATGATAGCGAGAATACCTCTATGGAGATATTGAAAAGTCATTCTACGACAGTATATGAAGACATTATATATCTACCAAGAATGATGATTTCAAGGTGCAATATATTTATTCAAGTTAATATGGTTGATTTGTTTATCAAATCTTTACCAACGATCTTTTGAAGATGGTGCACAAGATTGGAATGTGAAGGCTCAAAGATGTGAATTGATGCTCTCATCAGGGGGAGTTAATATGCGTTGTACTCTCTTTTCCTTACAAGATTCTGTCCTACCAGTTTTCCTTGCAAGGTTTTTAACGAGGCAACCAAAGGCGTATTGTTAGATATGTGTACTCTTTTTCCTTCACTAGAATTTTTTCCACGAGGTTTTATTTTAGTTAAGGTTTTAACGAGGCACATTATCTGTTGAATAGACATTCAAGGGGGAGTGTTGTAAATAGAATTGTATTTAAGGTGAATGTCTATATTTTAGAGAGATTTTATGATTTGTTACTTGGTGGCTAAGTTATTTTTTTCCTATAAATAGAGGGGTTCTACTCCATTGCAGATCATCCCAAATCAATAAGAATTCTCTCTCCCTACTTTTCTCTGCAATACTCTTCTTCTTCTTTTATTGTTTTATAACAGATTTCTATAAATTCATTGGTTATACTGTAGATTCGCCTCCTATGTCATGTCATTAAAACATAAAAGGTGGTCAAATTTGCAAAAACAGCACGAGCTATTCAGTTTTCGGATGGGTAATTGAAAAATAGCCAGCATTTGCAAAGTCATTGATAAATAGCCATTATTTTTGCTGCAACACGAAAAGTTCTAGCATAATATACTGGAGATTGGTGCACCTGTGTATGAACTTCCAGCATATTATGCCGGAGCTCCAATACACGGAAAGTTCCAGCATAATATACTGGAGATTGGAGCACCTGTGTATTATGCTGGAAGTCCAGTGTATTATGCCGGAACTCCAATATATTATGCCGGAACTCCAATATATTATACTGGAAGTCCAATATATTATACTGGAATATTTTTTAGGATTTGAACCGTATTTTCATTCAGATTTATCTTTACATGAAAAGTAGCTAAATTTCAATTACTTTTGAAACTGTGACTATTTTTCAATTATCACTTATAAATCTGACTATTTTTAAATTCACTCAAAAAAAGCCTCTTTATCCTACACACATAAATAAAACAAGCTTTCCTTTGTCTAGAATTAGTCATCCGATGACTATCTGCAATTTGTATTTTATGCTGATGCTACAAGATGTGGTCGACCTAAGATTGACAAGAGGAAAAAAGAAAAGGGGACATGTTTAAATTAGTAGACCATTGAACGTCAATGTCTAAAATAGAAGTTCACCATTCAACGACAAGTATTTAACTTTGCTGCACTCACAATATATAACTTTTTTATTATCAGATTAGAATGACGTACAATAACCGTTAATTTTTTAATTTTTTATTAAAAGTATAATTTGATAATTAAAAGACTAAGGAAAATTTATGTTATAATAAACTAAATAAATTACATACATAGTACAAAAATCAATTATGTATATTATTAGTGTATATGAGTTAAATCTCGCGTTACATCTATACCATTTCAAACTCTCACCTGCCTCTCACTTCAATGCTTATACGATCATAATTCATAGTACTAATTATGATAATGGCTGCCAATTGCACGCAACATAGCCTAAGGACGTAACAAGCGATAAGTGGAAAGAAAGTAGTAGTGAGGATATTATAAACAAATAAACATCAATGACCCAGACAAAAAGAGAGTTTTTGGGCCAAAAGTCTTAGCGATAACAATCTACTTTTTGGAGTAAAAGTGTCTTTCATTTTCCTTTTTGGATTCAAGTCCCTTTCTTTATCATTTCCTACTGGAAAGCTAATAGGCCCAAATAAGAATTGAGACGGAAGTGTAGATTCCTATACTTAACAAGAGGTTTTAGGCCCATGACATACCTCGATCCAAGCACTTGAGGAAGCCCATTAGTAGAATAACTTTGAAGAATTAATCTAAATAGCCGTGATATTTAAATTAAAAAATAACTTGCGAATATATAATGATATATAATTCGTAATTAATATTTATTTATAATCTATATTGTATACCGGATAGAAAAGGAAAACAGTACATTTGAGAGGCTATTTAATTAATATCCCAATAATTTTCAGTGCCAAGAATCTGGTGCCAATGAAAGGGTAAGAAGGAAGAAATACGGTCCACGCAAGGTGGTAAAAGAAAAAAATTCGAAATCCACCCTATATATATAAAAATAGATTTCAGAAAAGAAACTTGTGAAATTACCATAACATTCATGAACTTGGATAAGATCATCTCATATATCAAGATCGTACTTATCCAGTTTTCACTTTTTGCTTAGGGTGAACAGGGTTCTTTTGTTACCAAAATCTTGAAAACCTTCTACCTTGAAAATTACAGCTAATATTTATTCAGACTAGTAGGTGGTACAAATATTACCAAAACAAAATGTAAAGGGAAACACCAAAAGAAGCAAAAACAATCTGCCTATGATGAACGCTACATTAATCTTGAGTTTCTTTTTTCTATTTATATTTTCATCTTTAATAAGATGGAATTATGGAAGTTGGTAATACCAATTTTCGCACAAGTTTTGAGCAAGATACATCGCATAGGAGCAATAGTTACCCCAATTTTGATATTTTCACTTTCAAAATTGATAAAGAACATACGAGCATACACCAATATTGATCTTTTCACTCTGGAGATCAAAAAAGAATCACACTGTCAGTGCATTGACAAAGCTGGCCCTAGGTGGCATTAAGATTGAGGTGTCAGTTACATTTTTTCTTTATGATTTTCCAAAATTGACCAAAAGGAGTAATTCCGTGCATAAATATCCGGCATTCACTAAGAGTCCGGGGAAGAATAGCATTCCTAAGGGTACGATGTACACAGCCTACCCTAATATAAGCATTACATTAATTACTGCTTCCACGACTCAAATTCGAATTTTTTAAAATTGACCAAATTAACTAATTGTGGAAGGTGAGTAAAGTCTAATTGTGAGGAGCCTCATTATTGTATAAGCTCTTTTGACTAACTACTCCTTCGGTCCACAATAAGTAATTTTTTGGTTGTTCTCACACAAATTAAGAAATTCATCTTTTAACATGAATTTTATAGTCAATGAAATTGACTATATTAACTTTTACTATCCCTTCATATAAACACTCCTAACACATACTCCAACACTATTTACTCCAAGGACAGTGTAAGAAAAAAATAATTAATTTATTTTTGAAATCTGAAAAACTCATTTATTTTGGATCATAAAAAAAGAATAAAAAATTATTTATTGTAGACCGAAGGGAGTATATAGTAAGATTCTACAAATCTTTTTATGTCACTTAATTATGCGGCCTAATAAATTTTTATCCCACTTTTCAAAGTACGTCTGGGACGTGGAACTTATCCATTCGCTCTACTGATCTTTTCCTAATTAGTTTCCTCTTATCTAATAGCCTCCTCCTTAAATAACAGCTGAAGAAATTAAACCACCAGTTTCACTGAGCTCTCTGTTCCTTCTTTCTCTGCTTTGGTCTTTTTTTATTTTATTTACAATTTTCCTTTCTTTTAAACTACTGTACGAATTCAAGCCTCTGAATGGACAGCTTTGAAGCCAAAACTAATCACAACCCTCCTCTCAAAACTCAGAGAGTTTTGCTAATCCTCCAAATTTTGTTGAGAATTTTGGCTTTTGCTTTCACTTTAGGTGCGGCATTGAGAATTATGACTAGCAAGCAGGTTCTGTTTCTTGGATTTGATGCCCGTTACACCTATTCTCCTTCTATGAAGTAAGTCATTAATATTAATTACCCTTTTGGATTGAAATATATTTTTATGGTTATAGCAAACTTGAATGAGTTCTTTAATTTCCCCCTCAATTTGCAGATTTTTTGCATATGCGAATGTCAGTGGATGTGCCTTATCTGTTGTTTCTCTGTTTCTTGCTTTGATGTGTTGCCAAAAACCTCGCGATTCCAACAACTATTTTTACTTGTTCCTGCATGATTTGGTACGTCCCCTCCGAATTATTCCCCTTAATTTTGTAGTATTTTCTCCTTTGATTTATTTCTGATCATTTCCATCTTCGTTTTCACTCTTAAATTTAGGGTTGGGCGTTCGGTTTTTCGATGCGGTATTTTAAAACTTCAGTATTCGATATATCAATTATTCATATCAAATACCGTACCAATCTATTCTGCCCTATTACTCAATAGCAGTATATATCCTCCAGCGAGCCCTTTGTTGAGTTAAATTACAGATTCCTTGATACAAAATCTCGGGAAAATATTTCTACCTTTCTATCTTTTTCTTTCTGTAAATTACATGCATAATATCTAGGGAAAAGCTTAAAAGGCGTTAATATAAACGAGACACCTAAAATCTCTAATTCTGACATTTTAAAGATGAGGTAAATATAAATTTCAATAAAGATCTTCACTCAAATAGCCGGTTGGATTCATTGTTTCTTACCCTAGCAGTATACATTGATTATACACAATTATACACGTATTATATACGGATTGTACATATATTATACATTCGTCGGCTATTTTTAATTTAATCGGTTGGACGGACAGCTATTAAGGTTAATTCTTCATTTCAATAAATACCCAAGTATCCTTATTGATCAGTGCTGGGCATCTGTTTGAGCGAATAATCTCTCTCCTTAATACATTACTAAAAATTAATGTAGATGGACATAAATGGGATTATGTAGTAAATTTCTGTCCTAAGATAACATCGTAACAAAATCTGTAAGTTGTGACATATACATCAATTCTGATTAAATATCAGATTTTTATATAGTATATGAAATGCCAATCATAATGCAGTTACTAACTCTTGCTGCCATAAAAAGAAAAATCCAAATGAAAATTATGTAACTCCCTTTTATGGGACCTGCGTACCAAATTCAAAATTCTGTAGATTTCGAAAGGAAAAGCAAACTCAAAATATGAAAATGATGTATTAGAAATATGGAATGAGAAAATTAACATGATCTACAAAAAAGATAAAATTCATGTACAATGTAACTTTTTAATCAAGTTACCAATTGGTACTTATAATAGAGATTTACATGTAATTATATCATAAATGATAAATGTTTTTTATCCGTCAGTACATATAACTTAAAATTAGTTGGTTTCATTTTTAAACTTTTTTTTTTTGTTTTGAACTAAATTGTTGACAGTTTGTGTTTGGAGTGCTGGTGGCTGGAAGTGCGGCAGCAACATCAATAGGATATGTGGGTAAATATGGGCAGAAGCATTCCGGTTGGGAGCCAATCTGTATTTTTGTTACTAAATTCTGTCACAAAGTTAATGTCAGTTTGACATTATCTTACATTGCCATTATTATCTACCTTTGCCTCACTATAATCTCCGCAAACCAATCAAGACAGATTAAAGCTTAAAATGTATATCATCAAAAGACAGAATGATGAATACATATATTTCAATATTTCAGCGTTAAATGCGGTAGTGGGGTATTTGCAGGTGAAGAAATAATATTAATACTAAATGTAATTTGCATGGAGATACTGGTGTAGTACTTTGAGGTAAATGGAAAAAAGCCTTTCATTCTAATTCTGTAGTAATGTTCTTTAACAAAAAAAAAAAAATTGTGGTCAAAGCAAATAAAAGGATAATTCGGATTTTTAATAACCAATTTTACTTCACTTTTATATATATAAAAAATTTGAAAATAATAGAAAGCAATATTGAGAGAATAATGGAAAAGAAATCTTATTAATTATTGCAGCTCTCTTCCAACATCGAAGAATAAGAAAGAATATGATCTTCCAACATCAGAGAATAGTAAAATTATATGCAACTGATAATTTCGGTGATGGGAGCACAAGATATGGTAAGGAATTTTATATAAGGGTACAATTTGTAAGTTTTTCGCCCTACTTAATTCCTTCCCATTACAAATATTTATTATGTTGATTCCCCGTTATATGGGTGATTCCTAACGGTTATGGTAATAACAAACAATCACGCATAATCAGGGATTATTGATTTCTTTGCATATTCGTTGCTATTAATGAACCTTCCATCTTCGTGGTCTTTAATTATCCATTTCGCGCTTATTTTTTCTTTTTCGGCTGTCAGGTACGGTAACTTTGTAGACGATCCCGCCGGTGTTTTACTTATGCATTCTCTAATCTTTTTTCTTATTTATTATTTTGACTCTTATGACATCTGTCAACGCATCATTAGTCCACGTGACAAGTCTATTTTTCTACCGATACAAATGTTTCTTCATATTTTCTTAAAAATCTCACAGAAGTGTTTTGAAAGGAAAAAGTATTCGGCGTTTTACCCCTCATGGAACGATTAATGTTATGCTATTGACAATTCAAAAAAATATAAAAAAAAGTTATTTATGTCTTGTACATTTGAGCAAAAACAATAATGGAGCAAAAGGCTATTTATGAGTTGATGCCATATCTGTTGATTTATAATGAGAAATATCATGTCCATCTTTGTTAGAACTAAATCAAGACATCAAACTCCTTAGTCCTTACGCCCAAGCTAAATCTAGACATCAAACTCCTTACGCCCAAGCTAAATCAAGACATCAAACTCCTTAAGCCCATGATAAATCAAGACTTCAAGCTCCATAGCCCCAAGCTAAATCAAGAAATCAAGCTTCGTAGGCCCTTGTTGTTGGGCCTTGTTGAACTTGGTATTTTGAGAACTTTTGTAAGCTTCATCATCTCTAGCAGCCGGGTCGTTTGGTTCAGAAATTTTCGTGTGGCACCAGTTTTGCGCATTTATTGAATTTGTACCTATTTTTCTAAAAAAAATTAATTGATACATAATTTTTGAATAACTTCAGATACATACACTTTTCTCTTCTTCTTTACTATTATTTCTTCTTATTCTTTATAGTTGCAATATGTGTTTGTTAAATTTATTGTTGTTTTGACAATTTGATGATTAAATTTGTACTTTATGATATTTGAAAGTTATATTTTAAATTTGAGCTTATCTGGAGTAGATTTGGACACTGGATCGTGTATTGAATTGTTAAAATTCCAAGAACAAGTTTGTGTTTCAGAACTTAAGATTTGAAATCTGAAGTTGCATTCAATAGATTGAACTACTTCATATTCGAATTTCTGAAGTTGCATTTGAAAAATAGAAGAACTTCATATTTGATTTTTGAAGTTGTATTGAAGATATTGAACTACTTCAGATCTAAGCGGATACACTTTCTAAATTTTTGCGCAATACGAATATAACTTCAATGGTGACCCCAAAAGTGGGTATATATGAAAATGCCCCCATTTGGTACCAGGTGGAGTAAACAAGAAAATCCAATGGGTTAGGATATCTCATAGAATTAGCTATCCCACCTTCTAAATGGGATAGTTTTTTTATGGTAATAATATGTGAATATTACCATAACAACCATAAGCTTTACATCCTATGAGCATCGAGTGTACTAGGCACATCCTAGTACATCAAGACCTCAAATACATCTGACTAGATACATGAATTCGAACCAAAAAAGAAATCTGCTATACAAACTAACTACACAATCTTTGTATCAACATTAGACAATGCCTTGCTCTTCTGGACTCTGCATAATTCTCAGTCTTTCTTTGAGCTCTTTCTTGACTCGACCAATTCAAAATTCCATGTGTAAGTTGATTTGTCTGAAAAATTTTCAGTTCCTAGCTTGCCAAGTATGGTATACTATTGCACCTATTATTGCTTATGGTACTTTCTTCCTAAATTTCTTCAAGTGTCTCCTTCTAATCCACTGCAAAGTCTCAGGTACTGCCATGTCTGGTAGATTGATGTCTGACCACCTTGCCAGATCTCTCCTCATGGACTTCACCCAACTGCAATCAACAAACAGATGCCGGTGAGACTCTAGCACTCCCAGTTCACACATACAACATCCAGAATCTCTTGTGATAGGAATATGCATCTGCAGAAGTTTCTCCTTAATGTGCAACTTTTGCTGGTTTGCTAACCACAAGACAAACCTGTGCCTGGGTAGCATAACTCCACTCCACACCAAATTTATTTTCCAACATCTTGACATATGACCAAGCATTGCATTATAACTGCTTGAAAGAATAAGAACCATTTTCAGTCAAGGTGTAAGTATTCCCATTGTACCATTGAGCCATGCTATGTTTTAGTCCATTGATATTTTTCCCATACCAGCTACAATCTGCAGGTGGTTGGTGATCCCAGATGCTCCTACATGTCTTCATATAAACACCATGCACATACCTCACCCACAGCACTTCCTTATTAGTCACTAGTTGTCATAACAATTTTTTCACAGATACCACATACCATAATTTACATCCCTTCATGTTTAAACCTCCATACTTCTTTGGTCTACATATTGAGTCCCAAGCTACCAGTGCCATTTTCCTATGCCCTTCGGTGGTACCTTATAGGTAATCCCTGCATTTCCTATCTGCTTCTTTGATGACACTTTGTGGAAGTAGAAAGACAGCTCCCCAAAAATTATACACTACAAAGAGACAATATTTATTACTTGTAATCTACCAGTATAAGATAGCTGTTTAGAATAGCCAGAATTGATTCTCTTTGTACTCCATTATTTGATGGCATTCAACTTTGCTCCATTTCTTTGATGTTAGAGGTAACCCCAGTTAACTCAAAAGTACCCACTGAGAAGCCTGTGTTACTCAAGATTGTCTGCGTTAATTCATCATCTGTCCTTGCTATAAAAATATTAGTTTTTTCCATATTAGCCACCAATCCTGAGACTTCACTAAAGTGATTCACTACTTTCATCATCTTGTGAATGGATTGGAGTTTTCCTTTACAAAACAACATCAGGTCATCTGCAAAATGAGGTGAGTAAGCTTAGTACTCCTACATATATAGTGAAATTAAAAGTTTGGAAGATCACTCATTTTGTTCAAAACTCTAGTTAGATACTGCATGACTAGAACAAACAACAATGGAGACACGGGGTCCTTGTCTAAAACCTCTCTTCCCCTAAAAATAGTCAAATCCACCACCATTCACTTTTATTGTAAATGTAGTTGTTGTAACACACACCATGATCAAGTGTATAAATGGCATAGGATATTCATAGCTTTTAAGTACTTTCTCAAGAAATTTTCATCTAACTATGTCATAGACTTTCTTTAGATCAATTTTCATCAAGCACCTTGGGGTAGTTTTCATGTTGCAATGCCTCAAAATGTCATGGCATATGAGCACATTATGTTTTTAGAGATCTTCCTTCTATGAAAGCTGCTTGGTTGTTTGCTACAATCATTGGAATGTCTTTCCTTAATCTCTTACAAATGATCATAGAAATACACTTGTAGATAACATTGCAACATGAGATGGGTCTAAATTGGCTAGCCTGCAGGGAATTATCCACTTTTGGAATAAGAGCAATGACTGTTGAACTAATCTGTGTTAGTAGTTGCCCATTCTCAAGAAATTCCAGGACTGCAGTAGTCACCTCCTCACCAATAATTGACCATGAAGTTTTATAGAAACCACTCCCATACCCATCTGGTCCAAGACTCTTTGCCTCATCAATACTGAACATAGAAGACCTCACCTCAGCAGTTGTATATGGCCTTAACAGCTGCATTTGTTGAGTAGTTGATAGTGTCTTCCCATTCTTCAGAAAGCTTTGAAAAGCATGTGTCATGTTCCTTCCCTTTGATCCTAGAAACTCTTGGTAATAGTTCACAAAAATAGCTGCAATGTCTTCTTGATCTGATTGCATTCTCCCATGTTTGTCAGCTAATTGGATTATAGCTTCTTGTAATCTCCCGTGTTTAATTACAGAGAAGAAGTATCTATTATTATCATCCCCGGCTTAAGCCATGTAACTTTGCTCCTCTGTTGTAAGAATACTTCAGCTAGATAAGAGCGCCTTTTAAACTTGTGAAACTGCTGCAATTCTTCTGCCTGCAGCCTAGCATCTACTGGATTATTACGAAGTTCTGCTTGTGCTTTAGCAAGAGCCAATTTATCTGCATCAGCTGTTGCAACAATGTTGTTGAAATGCCTTCTATTTGGCACTTTAAGTTTATGCTTCAGCAGCTTTAATTTCTTGACAACTCTGAACATACTGTACCCTATTACTTCCTATTCCAATCCCTCCTTAACTACATCTAGAAAGTTAGAGTGAGTGGCCCATACATTGTAGTATTTGAAGGCAACTTTAGCTCTCCTAGTTGTATTTGCAGTTGAAAACTTGAGTGGGAAGTGATCGTTGATCCCCTCTTCTAGATATTGCCTCGTAAAGGTTGGCATAGAATTGAGCCAATCAATATTGATGAACACCTAGTCAATCTTGGATAAAATCTTACTATCACCATGTATGTCATTCCATGTATACCTGCTACCACTTGTTGGTAACTCAACCAGCTCACACTGTTCTATACACTCATGAAACTCTGTTATTTCAGCCATAGTTATAGGATTTCCTCCCACACTATCTTCAATGTGCAAGACAAAATTGAAGTCTCCCGTAACAATCCATGACTCCCCATACTTCTACTTACTACATCTAAATAACTCCATAATTTTCTTCTATCTCCTTTGTATTAAAAGCATACACTACAGTCATCATAAAAATAACTCGCAGGTTGTTATGAGTAACCTGATAAGTGACTGCTTGTGCATTCATAGATATAACACCTATAACTAAATAGGATAGTTAATCCCACCATTTTAATATAAAATTTATCTTGCCATTAACTAACGCCAAACGACCCCAAAGAGAGGAGATTTAATATAATTTCCAAGCATGTCAAGATATATCAACCGAATGTCGAGCTGTGAGAATTCCTGGAAGGTTACCTGAGGAATGTTCTCAAAATCTTATCGTGTAAGATCATCACTAAATTTGACACGAGATTAATGGTGTTAATCGCATAATTTTGTCACCGACACTAAAAAGAAATAAAAGAAGGTAATGACATATATAATCTTGCATAACTTCAGGATTGTTATAAGTCGTCCTAAGGCTTTTGTTAATTTTAGATCCAAATGTCACGCAGAAGTCATACTCGGCCAGGTTGAAATTTTACACAAAAAATCCAGGATCTTTTCGTTGGAGAAAGCCTCATGCCTTTGTCATAATTCAATCATAAAAATTCATGAAATGTAAAGAATTCTAAGCAAATATGATAAGAGGTCAAATGCCATAACCGTAATGGCCAGACAGAAAATTCATATTGGGAGATTGTGCAATTAATGGGAGATCAAGAGATCTGATTGAGTAATCATGATTACAAAGGAATAATCTATAGAGAAGTTAAACAATCATTCTATATGGTGTGGTCATGCCTTACGTAGACCTCATATGATATAAAACTATGTTGATTTAGGATGATAATAAATATGAAAAGTGGTAAACTTGAAAAAAATTGTTTCGAAATACTTAAAATGCCCGATAGCTAGTCGTATATTCACAGATGAATAAGATGAGATTTAGAGAATTTTATTTTAAAGAATTCTTACTATTTAGTATGGGAATATGTTAGACTTGAGTAAGGTGGACAAGAAACAAATGATCAAATATAATCTGAGAGCCTGACCCCATCGAATTTGATGCATATATTGATGGATCGACTTACTGATACAATAAGAGAACTATTACCAAACATAAGAAGCGTTAATATTCCTTGATAAAGTCCACATGCATGAAAAAGCATAAATGGCCACATTTGTCTTTGTTCTATAAATCCCAGGGACACATGTGAACCTCTCCACAATAATTTTCACCCAACCTACGACCTCTTCTCTCTTTAATTATTTAAGAATTTAATAATGCGGGACGTCTCGAACTAGCAACTGAAAGTGACTTGTCCTATAAGTGACATATTTACACGCATAGGCTCTAAAAAGCTATCTTTTCTCAAATATTCACAAATTGTCTAAAAGTTATCAATGTTAGGGGGACTTATTCATTTGGAATTAAGCTAAAGTATTAAAGTCAACACGTAACAGGTTGATAAAGGCTTAGAAGTAGGATATATCATTTAGGATTTTTACCTTTCTATAAACTTTATTATTCTCCCTACTCAAGTTTCAATTTAATCATTTAGGCATATATAATTTATCAATTATATATACTTTAGAAATTAAATGAGTATCCCTTTTATATTAGGAATTGAATAAGGAATCAATTATTTTTTATCCTTATTCTCTTTCCCTCATGCGCGCTCTCTCTCTCCCCGTCTCTCTCTCTCCTTCACTCTCTCTCTCTCTCTCCGTCTCTCTCTGCCTCTCAATCTCTCATTTTCTGTTCTTTTTCCAATTTTTCTTCCTCTAATGTCCTCTATTTTTTATCCTTTCATGTTGTATATATTTTTAATGGAATTCATAATGGATTTCAATCGTTTTCTATAGAGTTTTAACTTAGTAATTTTCTTTCATGTTGCACAATTGGTGTTCACATTGAAATTGTCAATCAGTATACTTTGAAGGTGTTTGATTCCCCACCAGTGACAGTCATTAAAAACCTTTGAAGCTTTGAATTCGAATTTGAGTTTTCAAAAACCATTATTTGTTTGGATTGGGTGTTGTTGCAAACAATTGAGAATATTATTTGGAGTTTATATCTCAATTTGAGGGTGTTTGGTAAAGATTAGACTTGATTTTGGATGAATTTCAAATTGAAAGTCGAAGTCGAAGAAGAAGAAGAAGAAGAAGAAGAAGAAGAAAAAGAAGAAGAAGAAGAAGAAGAAGAAGACATGACATACAATATACTTACGAAAGTGTAGTAAGTTGTAGTATAATTGTATGTAAATTGTATTCTGTTGTAGTTATATTTTTTTTTTGAATGTTGTATGAAAATTGGACAATAGTTGTACAATGTACGAATCGTTGTATAAAATTTATACTTAAGTTATCAATACAATCTTTTTACATAAAGTTATTGATATGTATCAAAATTGTATTAAGAGAGTAAGTTTTGATTGGAATTTTAGAGAAGAAGAAGCACACACCACAAATAAAAATATATCTAAATCAGATACAAAATATATACAAAGACATATTGTATAAAACTTGTATAAAAATTGTGTTTAAGTTGTATGATATTGTAGTCGTATATAACTGGGTAGAAATAATATATGAAAGTTGTAGATAAATTATAAATAAGTTGTATAATATATAATTAGTTGTATGAATTTTGTTTTTACTATGTATAAATCAGATACAAAATATACAAAAGATATATTGTATAAAATTTATATAAAAATTGTATTTAAGTTGTATGGTATTGTAGTTGTATTTAACTGGGTAGAAATAATGTATGAAAATTGTAGATAAATTATAAATAAGTAATTCCCAACTTAATTCTGTCATTCTTTCTCTTACTTCTTATGGTATAGGAATCCTCTTTGCTGCTACTTCTATAGCAATGATTTTTTTTACAAGCTTTGGGAATAGGCTAGGCTGAATGTATTTAATCATGTCATTGAAAATGATCAAACTCTCTCAATTAATTTTTGTCTTTTAGCCTGAAAAAGCACACAGTTCTTCTACCAACTAATGCATTGCCCTTTCTATCTCCCCTTGGTTGGAATATTTATATTTCTCTTCTGTTATTTCCCTTCCAGATCCTTCATCCTTATTAAAACTCTCTTATTCCTTCTTTGCAAACAATGTTAGGTGAAGACAGTAGCAGCAAAAGCGAAAAAGCAAAGGCGCCTACTCGTTTTCTAACTTTCATCATCGTTTCCAATATTCATGTGGTTGAGTAGAATTGTAGGGTCGCTTTGCACGAAATGGAGAAAAACGACCCTACACTTCTCTCAATTACACGAATATTAGAAACGCTTGTCGTTAATGGTCTGTTGCTACTCCTAGTAGTATTTTGTGTTTGTATGTCTTTGTTTCATGAATGACTAAATATATAGGTCTATTTGTGAGGTGTATGTTTTTTCCTGGAATGTATGTGTGTTTACTCAATTTTCATTATCTTTATGATTCAATATACTGTCTACTCTATGTATCTGTGCTTATATAGAGAACACACAATTTGTTGAATCACAAAGATAATGGAAATTTTTAAAAAAGAAAATCAAGGAAAAGAAAAAACACGCAAACACACAGAAAATAGTGTCAATTAAGTAGTAACCAATAAAATTTCATATTTTAAATGTCCAATAATAGGCTCCGTGAGATCAAAGGAAAGATGTCATTCAAAGCTCAAAACTTAATTTCACCTGAAGATCCATCTATTCTCATATTTTATGTTAGAGACTTTATAATATAGTTTTTTAAGGATTAAAAAAAAAAAAAGACCGAAACAATTAGCAAAAAGAGATCTCGAGAGAAGAGGGGAGAGAGGAGAGAAAAAAGGAAAAGGGTATAACTAAATTCTTGATTGAAGGTACTAATAATGGATTCCTTTTAAGGTGAATGGTATATTTGTAGCTAAAACGTGTTTAGGTCGGGTAAATACAAAAACTTGGACATTTTTCGTAATAAGGTTTCAAATAGTGTATAGGAACGAAAAAATCCCTATCATTTATACCTGCAACTCATAACCTGTTTGGCCAAGCTGGAGAAATCAGCTTATTTTGAGAAGTGTTTTTTTCAAAAGCGCTTCTGAAAAAAGTACTTTTGGAGAGAAGCGGTTTGTGTTTGGCTAATCACTCTGAAAAGCACTTTTGAACAATGATTTGTGTTGGCCAAGCTTTTAAGAAAGTGCTTTTAAGTATCAAATTACGAATAAGGACATGAATAGATTTACTTTATAGTTAATATTATAAGTAAATAAATAATCTTAAAAATTTGTTATTACATGCAATAATTAAAACTTTTCATTTTATTTAAGTAAAATATGATAATAAATAAGTTAAATATATTAAAAATCATTCAACAAATATAAAAGCATTCACCCCTAAAGTTATTGTATATTAGAAAGCTATCCTAAAAATAATAAGAAATATTTATACATTAACATCCTAAGTTTTAGGTTTAACGATTATTTTGGTATATGATATATTTTATTAAGGGTATTTTCGGTAAGAAGAAAAGTCAAAACTGCTTCTACTTATGCTTTTGGGAAGAAACTACTTTTTTTGCTTTTCAGAAACTGCTTCTGTTTCTTTTCAAAAGCACTTTTTCCCTCAAAATAGCTTGGCTAAACACCTCAGGTTAGGGAAAAAAAAATATTTTTGATAAAAAAAATACTTTTGGCGTCTTGAGAAGCTTGGCCAAACAGACTATCAATATATTTGCATAATAATTAAACCAAATTAAAAAAGGAACAAAGATTACAGAAATTCTCCAACCAGTAGATATGGAGATATTGTGTAAAATGCGCGAACGTGAAAATAGCATAAGTATTCTGGCAACTAGTTGAGATTAATGGACAGCACAATCTCTATATATCCATACTTGGCCATGGCGAGCAGCAGACATTTACTGGCATATGTTTGTATTAATATAAGAAGATTATGAAAGAAAAGAGAAGACATTTAGAAAGATAGATAGATTGCTTGTTTGGGTAACTACCAGCAGGAAAATGAGTTTTTAGAATGCATAAGACAACTACACATGGTTCCACTCTTCCAAATCAAGAATTATGGCCTACTACCAGCCACTATATAGCTAGTATCTCAAAATCTGACTAAACTACAAACTTAATCAATAACCTTAATCCCTGCTTGATATTCCTAGGGAGAAGTAATTTTGTGAAAACAAACTGATTTTTTTCTTCTACATTCTTACTACTGGGATTCATATAGACTGAAAAGGTATGACATAGATTATAATATAAGTCCATATATAGTTCCAAAATTATGAATCTTTTCGTTCCATCTGCCTAAATCGTATATAAAAATATTATACATTTTTAGTGTGAGAGAACAAATATTAAGTGAAATAATCAAAGTGCGCGTAAATTACTACAGTTATCCAAAACAAACTATAATAGTGATCCCTTGGTCATAGGTTTTTCAATATCGTGTTTTGGCTTTCTGGTTCTTTTCATTTCTACTTGTGCTGGTGCAACCTAATGAATTATTTTTTTTGATAAGGTAAAATCTAATAGTTACTTAGTGAAATAGTTGATAGGTGCATATATTGACACAAATACCACTACTACAAAAAAAATTATATCAATGATCATAGGATTTTCAAAAGATTATAGTGTGGTGAAAAAGAAAAATGAATAAAGGAAAAAGAAATCTGAAACACGACATTAAAATAGTTAAAAATTAATAAATGGTTAAAAAACGACTAAGTAATGTAGCAGTTGTTAAGTAGAGGACAAGGAAAAACATCAATACATTATTGGTCAATTCAATGATACCCTCTCTTCTTAGCAATTTCCTTTCTTAGTAACGAAAATGAAATGGAGGAGGATTTGGGTATTGATGTTCAGACGAAGAGGCCCACAGCTCATAACTACCCTCAAAACAGACACTCTAACCAGAAGCTAACATCATTGAATCTCATTGTCATAAGTATTATAACAATTTGTAAATCCCATTTATTTTCGTCTATTCTCCGCTGACTTTCATTTTTAAGGCGTAGTTACAATTATAACACAAATACATATGTAGTTTTATAAGATAACTGTCTTTGTCACACACACACACACATATATATCCCTTCTAAACGTAAATATAAGGTTTTGTTTGCGACAATGATCGAATGCGTGATATGCACTTGGCAATTAGGATTTGGTATTTCCGTATTCCTATATTGATTAAAGAATGCGATTAGGTAAAGCTGCCCTAAGTTGAATATATCAGCAAAAGCCAGTGATTATTACAGTTGATGGTCACGGCAGTGGTTTAAAAACATATGGAGCAGGCTGTACCAGAGAAGCGATGACAGCGTTGGCTTTGGTCCTTAACTCTGATGGATATTTTCCAACTTCCAAAAATTAAAGATATTTCCTCCTCAGGCTTTAATCATAACTTCCATTAATTGGGAAGAAGATATAAAAGTCACAAACAGATTCTCATCTCGCACGTTTTTCTGCATTCTGAGTGCAACTAGCAAAAGAGATTCTCTTTTGGAGTTCACAAATGCCAGTGATTTGTCAAGATGAATAATTGAAGTATTAGATGATGAAAAAAAAAAATCTCCAATCGTTAAATTTAAGCCAATGTATGACTTCGCAACGCGAATCTTGATTTAGTTGGGCGTACTCGGACACCAGATGGAGACCAAAAAAAAAAAAAGTCTACACTTTATATCCAATTCCTCAAAGCTATCCGGCCAAAACCTTTCCAATTGAAAAGTAAAACTTAAGAGGGCTTCCAATAGAAACACAACCTCAACACCTTTCAATAGAGTCAAAATTGCTGAACTCGCCTAGCAAATTCAATAGTGACTTTACTGTAATAAACAAATTGGTGAATAGTAGTACAATTTAGGACAAGGATCATAGCAGTAGTGCAAATTTGGCTGCAGTTTCCCTTATTCACAAGACGAACAATCATAATCATTAATCATAATAAATTCGTATGGACCCCGATTGAAGACTCTGGAAGTACAAACTCCGCCAAAAGCCTTCTTCACGAGGCAAACAAAGATTATTATAATAAAATCATATGGTCCACGATTCAATCAAAGTATGATAATTTTCAGACACCAATCACCTATATTGAGTTCCTCCAAAATACACGTATAACAGCTTCTCATAAAGGGAAAAAATTCTCAATAAATATCACAACGGAGCAAAAACTCAAAGAGAAGACATCTTCACTTAATTTATTGCGTTTTTGGTAGAAAAACAAGAAAACACCTATCAAGTTAGGTCAACAACCAAAGATAATACATAAAGGTTTCTCCAGTAGCATTTAGTCTACTAACCAACATTTACTTTTTTTCTACCACTAACTTATAACCACAACCTATATGAACATTATCAAGAAAAAGAAAAAAGGCCTTTAAAATTACAAATCGTAAATTTAATTTAGATTAAAAAGAACTCAACTTTATTATACATACAGATTGATTGTAATTGCATCCCTTGTGATTTACTGTTGCTCAATGTCTGGTAAAAACTCCCCATAATTTGCCTCTACCAAGACAATCCAAGAGCTTTTTCGCACCTTCAATCTCCATTTCAGCTAACTTCTGTAAATGCACACAAGCTCCTGAATCCACCATTTGTTTGCGGCACTTTTTGGAATACACAAGCGAAGCCAATAACGAAACAGGGTACCTTTTGTCCAAACTTTGCACCACTGGATCTAATAACTGAACTGCACTCACAATACCTCTTTCTTCCTTCCTAAAAAACTTCCTATTTCCAGCATATACCATTAAATTCGTCAATGCTCTTGCTGCTGCTTCTCTCTCTTCCACTGCCTTACCTTCAATCATCCTCACTAATAGCGAAATACACCCGATTTCGCCTAATTCTTTTCGGGTTTTAGAACTGTATCCCAAATCATAAATTGCTTTAGCTGCAGCAATCCTAACACCTAATACTCCACAATTCAAAACACCAACAATCCGAGGTAAAAATTCATTCTCCACAATTACCTCAGCTACTGATGGGCAAGTTGCTAATGTTCTCAACATAAGAACAGGGGCCTCTAGACTCTGAACTGAAGGAGCTGAATCCCAGAAATTTTTTATGCTTTCAATTCCACCTTCCCTAGCCACCAACAGTTTCATGTTGTTGTCTCTTGAAATCAAATTACACAAACACGAAATTGCATTTTCTTGGGCTAATGCTGTACCCGAAGTGGATAATCTTAAAAGGATCATTATAGCGTTTTCTTCCAAGAAATTCTCTTTAATTTCAGGGAAAACGGCTAAATTTTTTAGCACGGAAGCTGCCATAGCTTGAGAATTGGGTGTTCCTGTTTGGCAAATTTCTAATAAAGATGAAATTCCTCCTCTTGACCCAATTGCCCTTGCATTCTCCTTTGTATGGCCCAATGCTTGCAAAGCTACGCATGAATTTTCCTTCCCTAAAACGCTACCAGATTCGAGAACCCTGAGGAGATTGTTTAGAAGTCCTAAACCTTCAGCGATCAAAACATGTTTGCTGGAATCAACAGTGGAGATTTTAGCAATTGCAGTGACTGTTTTCTCCTTGATCTCAGGTGAAGAGCTGGCATCGAGTAAGCGCACGAGCACCGGAACAATTCCCTGAGCTACTGCAATTAAAACATTTTTGTCGTCTTCTTGTAAAAGCCCAAGCAACGAGTCTAACACCGAGTTTTTTGACTCAGTGGTCCCGATCTGAAGACGAGTTATCAGGTTCCTCGATTCGGCCCGAATACTCTCCCGCTTTGAGGTTGTTGTTGACGAAACGGCACCATTTTCATGGAGGACCCCACTCCTAATAAGAACCTCTAAATCCCTAACGTGGTTATCGAGTTTTGCAGAAACTGAGTCGATGTCGTTCTGGGTTTTGAGTTTGCCGTCAGGTGGATTAGCGGAATGGCAAATGGAGGATAGAGAAAGCGCGTCAGAGAGAGTGGTGGAGAGAGAGAGAAGGAGGTCGTTGTAGAGAGGGTTGTTGGAAGCGTTAATGGAAGCAGTGGAGAGGTCAGAGAGGTGAGATTGGAGTGTTGAGAGTTTGGTTCTGATTAGGGACCATTTGCCTTTGAAGCTTTGGGTGTGGGGAATGGAATCGAGAAGAGATTGAAGGAGCTGGGAATTAGAGTTAGTAATGGGATTAGTGGGTTCAATGGGATCGTTCTCAGGTACTTTCATGGCGGCTTTTTTTGCACAGAGAGAAAGAAAAGAAAGAGAGAGAGAGAGAGAGAGAGAGAGAATAAGAGAGTGGTTTAGGGTATAGGGGAAGGAGGAAAGTGATGATGAGTAAGGAGTGTTGGGTGACAGACGTAACATGAAAAAGAATTAGTATACGGGAAAAATGGGAAAATAATGTAATGTTGCGGCGTCAACTGCGGACGCAGTTTCAAGTGCGTGCTTTTCACATTCCCATCTGTTAACTTCGACGATATTTGGTTAGATGAACTTCGTTTGTAATTTTGTCACTCTAATAAATTCCTACAATTAGCCTCATTTATGTTGTGTCCGGTTACTCAATTATTTGAAATTACCTATTATATTTTTTTTTGTTATTTTTAATACCAAAATAATTTAATTATACTTATAACACTCTAGAGTCACTTAACTAAAATTTTTGATTGCCAAATATCCCCTTTAAATTATCAACGTTTGTCTTATTTTTATTTTTTTAATTTCTAATTTGTATTATAGATTTACCCATAAAATAAATAAATTTTATTTATTAATTAAAAAATGAAAATAATATTTAAGCATATACATATTGGAATAATAAAATATTGAGCATAATAAAAAAAATTAATTAGAATAATTTGTTCGTAATAATAATTTCGATATTAACAACAAAAACTAAAAACAGTATTTACAAAATTGAGAATGAAAGAAAATTAAAGTTTTATAATATATACTCCACGCATATAATATTTAAAATAAAGGTGTTTTTATGATATACATTATATATATTCTTGAATATTCATTTGTTTATTATTCTAATATTATATATGTTAGAAAACTAATTTTTTAATTTTTAAATAAAATTTATTTGTTCTATAGGTAAGTTCATAATATAGATTAAAAAGAGAATAAAATCATAATTTTAAAAATTTTAAAAAAGAAGAAGATAAAAGTTGATAATTTAGAGGTTAAAATATGTATTTGACAATCAAAAGTTTGTGAAATCTGGTTGAGCGACCTTCTGAGTGTTATAAGCATAGTTAAGTAATTTTTCTGTTGATGACTTTACTAGATAGTTTCAGATAGTTGAATAATCATTTAAGTAATATATCAATAATTTTTTCGATCAATTTGTGTATATCTTAATTATTTCTTATTTTGTTAGGTATTTGCTACTTCCCTTTGGTAAATCTTTCAAGGTCTAGAGTTAGACTAATAAGAAGATTCACATATTATTTTTTGGTTGTACGGACCACTTTCTGCAAAGCTCATCCCACTTTGTTAACCAATGAGTTGTACCCTTGAATGCCATTTTGTTCTTCCTTTTCATAAAAGCGTCATAATAAGAAAAGTATTATTGATAAAACCGACACATAAGCTACGCAACTAACCTCACATCACTTAGAATTTCCTAGGGTAGTTAACCACTCTAGTGACTCTCGGAAGAGAGGAGGAGGAGGAAATGGGCATCCCAAAGTTATCTCCTTCCCTATTCTATAGCGAATTTAGGTAAGATATTCCCTATTTCGTTGACGTTCCGGTTAAAAAACACACACGCACAGTCGCACACGAATCAGATCATATCTTAGAATCTAACCACAATAAATCATGAATTTCTTCACAAAATCGAATAGTGAATTTTCAAAATGTTATATATGCATTTTGATAAGGAGGAAGAAGAGGTTTGTACGGGTCAACCGAGGATCAGGTGGGAAGTTTTGACTAAGGAAAATGCGCAGTAGTTGAAGGGGCAGCTGACGCGATAGGAACCTGGAAAAGTAGTGGGGATGCTAGCGTTATGTGGACGGCGATGGTGGTCTCTATAAGGGAGACGGCGAGAGAAGTGTTAGGGGTCTCGAAGGGTTACTCTGGCGGGCACCGAGGCAATTGGTGGCCAAATGACGTGGTCCAAGGTAAAATGAAAGCAAAGAAAGCGGCATACCTTAAGTTAGTGGACACCGACGAGGAGTAGAGGAGAGCGAATGAGAAAAGATATAAGGAAGCTAGGAAGGAGGCGAAATTAGCGGTCACGGAGGCTAAGACGGCTGTGTTTGGTCGGTTGTATGAGGAAATGGGGGCAAAGGTGGGGACAAGAAGTTATTTCGGCGGGCTAAAACGAGAGAGGAAGACTCATGACTTGGATCACGTGAGATGCATCAAAGATGAGGAAGGTTGAATATTGATGGAAGAGGCCCAGATTAAGCAAAGATGGCGCTCGTACTTTCATAAACTTCTGAATGAAGAGGAGACGGAAACATCGTGCTAGGAGAATTGGGGCACTCCGAGAGTCACCAAAACTTTAAGTACTGTAGGTGTCTAAGGCTAAGGAGATCGTGGGAGCGATGCTTAAGATGAGTCGGGGCAAAGCGACCGTACCAGACGAGATTCCGATAGATTTTTGGAGGAATTGGGCAGAGTAGGCTTGGAGTAGCTGATTGGACTGTTTAATGTTATTTTCAGGACGAAGAGAATGCCAGATGAGTGGAAATGGAGAACAATGATTCTGCTGTACAAGAACATAGGTGATATCAGAAATTGTAATAACAATAGGGGTATCAAGTTACTAAGTCATGCCATGAAAGTTTGGGAGAGGGTGGTGGAAGGGCGGGTGAGGAGGGTGTCTATATTAGAAAACCAGTCCGGGTTCATGCCGAGTCATTCTATTACGAAAGCTATTCACCTTATCGGGAGGTTGGTGGAACAGTACAGGAGTAGGAAGAGGGATTTGTATATGGTGTTTATTGACCTGGAGAAGGCGTACGATAAGATCTCCAGGGACATTCTTTGGAGATGTATGGAGGTGAAAGGTGTGCCGGTAGCTTATGATAGGGTTATAAAGGATATGTATGATGGATCTAAGACTCGGGTTAGGACCGTGGGAGGTGACTCAGAGCTTTTTCCGGTAGTCATGGGGCTACACCAAGGATTTGCGCTCAGCACGTTCTTAATTGCATTGGCGATGGACACACTGACACACCATATTCAATAGGAGGTGCCATGGTGTATGTTGTTTGCTGATGACATAGTTATGATTGATGATACGCGGGCGGCGTTAATGAGAGACTGGAGGTATGGAGGCAGACCCTGGAGTCTAAAGATTTCAAATTGAGTAGAACTAAGACGGAATATTTGGAGTGTAAATTCAGCGACGTGACGAAGGAAGCGGGCCTGGAAGTGAGGCTTGACTCACAAGTCATCTCCAAGAGAGAAAGTTTCAAGTACCTAGGGTCAATTATCCAGGGAGATGAAAAAATTGACGGGGATGTTTTGCACTGTATTAGGGTGGGGTGACTGAAAAGGAAATTAGTGTTTGGAGTTTTATGTGACAAGAGTGCGCCACCAAAACTTAAAGGTAAGTTCTATAGAGCGATGGTTAGACCGGCCATGTTATATGGGGATGAGTGTTAGCCAGTCAAGAATTTGCATATCCAAAAGATGAAAGTAGCATAAATGAGAATGTTGAGATGGATGTGCGGGCATAATAGGCTGGATAAGATTAGGAATAAAGATATTCGGGAGAGGGTGGCCCTGGCTCCCATGGACGAAAAGATGCGGGAAGCGACGCTTAGATGGTTCGGACACGTGCGGAGGATAAGCCTAGATGCCCCGGTTAGGAAGTGTAAGCGGTTGGCTTCGGCAGATATGAGAAGAGGTAGAGGGCAGCCTAAGAAGTATTGGGGCGAGGTGATCAAGCAGGACATGGCGTGGCTCCAGATTTCTAAGGACATGGGCCTTGATAGGAACGTGTGGAGGTCGAGCATTAAGGTTGTAGGTTAGGGGATAGTCAACTGTTTTTCTCTTTGTATCAGCTAGTCTGATAGCATTTTGTCTAGAACTGCTAGCGGTTTATTTTGTGTTTCACACTTTTTGTATAGTATTTGGGTTATTGCCCCTCCATTTTTGATGTCTCTCACGATGTTGATATTATTTTTCTGGTTTCTGTTTTTGTTACGGATCTTTTGTCACTGAGCCGAGGGTCTCGCGAAAATTGCCTCTCTATCCCTCCGAAGTAGAGGTAAGGTCTGTATACACTCTACCCTCTCTAGACCCCACTAATGAAATTCGCTGGATTATTATTGTTGTTTACGTATTTTGTTCACCTATCATTTTTTATAACCCTCTTTGGTCATCCCATCTCGTTTAATAGGTTAGTGAAGGAGAAGTATAACAGGAGTAGTAATCAATTACCACAATGAGGTCCCGTTTGTCAACAAATTTTTTTTTTTTTTTTTTTTAAATGTGTTTGTCCATGAAATTTTGCAAGTTTTTAAAAATTTTAAAAAAGAAGAAAAACTTTTTCCCCGAGTCACAAAATTATAATATTTTTCAAATGAAATACATGTTCAAACATAATTTCAAATTCCAAATACCATTTTTCAACTTTTTCAAAAATTATACTAATATTTATGTCTAAACGCCTACAAACGATCATATTCTCACATTAGGGAGCCGCCACCTTTTCCTTTTTCTACCTTTTTGTAAAGAGACACAAGGGAGAGAAACAAGGCCGAAAGGAGGAAAAGGGAAGACGAAAAAGAACAAGGAGTGAATGTGGAAGTTCTTTCACATGTTGTTTACCACATTGCATCAAAATACACCAGTATGCTCATTAACCTGGACTTGCCTTTGAAAACGCAAAACAGAAACTTCATCGTTTACCTATAATTTTATAAATCCATCAATTGATCAATGTTTCTTTAATAAATTTAAAAGGATGCACCCCCTACAAAGAAGTCAGTACACATAAACGTTCAAAGAACTACCTCAAAATCTTAAGTCATTTTGTTGCGATGAAGATGTCTTCTAAAAAAAGTTGTTTACCTTATAATATAGCTCGTAAATTTAGCATGTGATTCGTCTTAATTATTTTCAATATTTTATATTGCTTGATTCTTTTCAAATCAACTCTCACTAATCGTGAAGATGGGGTGACAAAACTAACCCAAATTTATTTGACCCGTTTAACCCGCACAAATTTTAATGAGTTTAGACTAGAATAATTTTGAAAATGAGTTGTTTTGGCTAGCCCAAGTTAATCCATCAAAAATCATCAGTCCAAATGGATCCATAATGATGTCCAATCTTGATGCATGGAAATGCCCAACGTTAGAGTTCTACCTTGACCTTTGCTCTCGAAAATATTTTCTCATTTTCACATATTTAGTTGGTTTAAATGTTTGAAAAACGTTTGTTACAAAAATAGCCGGCCAGATTCAATATTTATTTTTTCTAGCCGGTATACATAGATTATACACAGATAGATACATATTATACATGATTATATGTATATTATACATTCGATGACTATTTTTAGTTTAAGAGATTAAGTGGACAGCTATTTGAATTAATTTTTCTTTTTTTTTTATGAATTCGTTTGGGCGGTCAAGTTACAACTTATTGTTTAACCTATTTTGACCCGATCAATTTTAATCCAAGTGAATTTTGAATAAGATTCAACAATAACCTATTTAATAAGTCAACTCATCTTGACCAGTTCAAATATAATCCAAATACTCAAACAGCTCATTTATCACTCCTAAGCGTGAATCTTGATCACAAAAGCTATATAATGTTATAAAGGACATAATACAAACGGAAAAGCGTTGTACTCTTTCCGGCAGCAAGTGGAAAATAAAAGGTAACGTGGTGACGCACACGCGCCTATGAGCGAGAGTGCAACAAGAGGCCGTGTAAAATACAACTAGCACGGCTTGGAAAGTCGAGCCAAAAGTTGGTCAGAGTCTGACAAGAGGTAAAAAGCACAGTCCATCCTGGGCCCCGTACATCGTGGGCTTTCGGGGGCCCAACATTTGTAATAACCCGCCACTTTAGAAACGTAATGACAGGTAAACTCGGAAAGTTTTCAAGTCATTTGGCGGTACCATCTAACACCGGCGTGAAGAAAACTCATTGGTTGGCTTGATAATGAGAAACAAATTTATGGATCTTCCTACATCTGTCTTCATGTGTTCTAATTTCTTTATGATATATTTTCTCTTTAATTTTTGTAAAATAAAGATACCTTTTTATTATTAAGAATATTTTGATTTTAAAATTTCTAATTTATTTTCAGTGTCTTTTTCTTATAGATAAAAGAAATTTATATTATATCAGAAGTTCTAAAATTAGTTTGAATTAAGTGAGAAATATTTCCTTTTTTTAATTAAACTTCTTGTTCCGTCAAATAAATTCAAACAAGATGAAAATAATAGAGTAAATAAACTATTAGAAAAGAAATACTAGTGATGAAAGAATCAATGCAAATAAATTGTGATAGAAAAGAAAATCTACCGAAAATAATAAAAAATTTTATTATAAATCGTTACACTTGCGTACAAAATTCCATTTCATATTCGTATTTTGTTTGTAATGTAAATGATAGTAAGATATAAATATATATCATTTTAACTATATCAAATAATAATTTTATTTTAAAAACTTACATGGTGCACTTATTATTTTTATACTTGTACAAGTGCGCGTAATTGTAGTTTTATCTTTACCTAAATTATTTCGTACGTTTTGTTTGCGAAGAATACCCCGTCTCGAAGTAAACGAGCGGGAAAGGGTAAGAAAAAGTGCTAAAGAGAAAGGTAAAATTTTCGCGGGGGTAGGCTGGTGGCAAAAGTGGTAATAAGGGCAATAACGAGAATTCAATAGAATTAAAAAGAAACTGAAAAGCAAAGTGCAAATTATACCTTGGAAAGGTGCGAATTAAAAAGCCTTTTTAATGAATCAATGTAATGTACTGCGCCCTGCACTTATAGCTTCCTCTGTGATTCTACTATTTGACTAAAACTAGAAAAAATATATATGGACCCACGAGGGTACTTCTTTTTACTGTAACTTTTTGCCTTTTAGGTCACAGTCAAAATCTGCACTCCATTATCTTTCAACTTTTCCGTGACCACTTTTGTACATTAGAAATATATGTATGAAAATATTCAGATTTTATACTTAAATAACGAAAATAGTAGAAAGTATAATGATACTTCACACACTGAAAAGATATAATTACGAGTTTTTAAATGAAATGATTCACAAAATTCATGACGACATACTCACATTCAATTAAGGGGTCCTTCGTCTGAAAATTATACTGTATTGTTAAATAAATTTTTTTGATTTATATATATTTATTGTCTGTTGACCCACTAAATTTTTTTATTCATTTTAAATATTTTAAAATTCCTTACTGAAAATTTTAGTTTCGCCATTGCAATTCACTGTAGTTAGAGAAGTTTAGGATTCAAAGTTTTGCTGCCAGTAATTAACAATAGAGGTAGCCAAGTAGGAGATCCAATTAAGGAAAAGACTTGGCTGCAGCTATTCTAGCATGCATCTCAAAAAGTCTATTTATGTTCTCCTATTCTTTTTACCTTTCCCCTTAAATGTATTTCTAAAGAACACATCCAGCACTTTTGTAAGGGAAAATATTATAATTGAAAAAACATTCACGTAGCGTTGTTTGTATCAAATAACAAAAGATTAAAAGCTGGCGTTCTACCGACGAGAATGAGTACACATTACAACATTGACTTAATAATTATAAGGAACAGATTGCAAAGTTTAGAATATTGAGCCGACTATCAGTTTGTATTATTTCATGTGCATGGTTGGATAAATTTAATGTCATCATTGACTAGTGAAATAGAAATAATATGACAGCTTTTATTATGGTTAGACTTAGGATTATTTTATTGTTACGAATATTTTGTGGGAGTAGGTCAAAGAAATTTTAAGAAACAAGATCCTCCCTCACAGGCCACACCCGAGACTTTTGTGAAATGTGGCACGTTTTAACCTACGTGAACTTGCCATGCTATACCTAAAAATATGCAACAAATCTTAGTCATTGTAAAACAGGATATAGAATAAGATAGACAACTTCGAAAAATTTAGACGTACGTAATGCACTTTATAGTATTACTTTGATTGCTAGTTGAATTGGCAATTCAGTCATAACTTAATCATACCTCATATTTCCTCTCTCTTTTTTTCTCTCTCTTTCAATTCCAACATTAGAGTCATGCTAGTGCAACTATGTTTGGCTTGCTACTCCCCTTGTAAATTAATATATTAATAACTGCATAAAAGGGACTGTTAAACGCACTTTATATTATTTGACTTTGCTGATTAAGTTGATAAGTCTATCATAACTTAATCATACTACTTATTTATATATATAAATGAAATTTAATAAAAGGATAAATATTTTTGTTAAAAATATTTGTTCATGCCTTTCATTTAAAAAGAAAATAAATATTTTGTGAAATATATTATTAAAAACTCTTAAATAGGAAATTAATAAAAATAACATAATAAAATAACTAGAATTTTTATGTATTTAGAAAATATTTTTATCTTTCGAAACTCTTCGATATGATAGTGTTATCGCTACTTTTCTAAAAGTATTTAAACCTTTTATATAATTGATTGTTGCTCCCAAACGCACACGCAAGTATACGTGGCCGACAAGTAATATAGGATTTGAAAGTCCAGATATCGTACACACAAGGACTTATATCAACTACTCACTAACACACCAATATTGTTATTCCGTCAAGCTCAATTCGAGTTCAAGAGTTTAATTATGCTAAACTACAATTCTAAGTAATAACTAAATTATCAAGTAACTAGTTGATTGTTTTTTATTCAGTAGAGACAAGTATTCCAGGGTTGTGATCGACTTACCAATCGTATTGTGTTCGAATTAACTCTCCCTTTCATATAATTCGCTCATGGTTGCTAATTAATCGATAAATGCTCTCATAGCCTTCTCCCGAAGTACTACTCGCCTATTCTCAATAGATTAACGCCTATATTCCTATGAAATCAATCTATTAAGAATACATTAAGATCATGATATTTAATTAAACACGGTGATTAGGTATATTCCTATCCTAACCACAAATCCGCTCCCCCTGAGGGTTAAGATCATGCTCTCTTCAACTCTTCTCTAATCTAAACACGGCTTCCCCAAGCATAGCATAGATAGTAAATAGAACCTAACTGCTGGCCAGACAATTAAGCAATTAAACACATAATTGAAGAAACAGCCATATTTTGGTGAATTATAATCAAGGTTAAGTTAAAGTTAAACAACAATATTCATGGTTAATCACAAGCCTGGAACAATGGGTGTTTAGCCACTCATAATATAATCACACAATAACATAAGTTTTGAATCAATTGGAAAATACTAGAGAAAGATTGAAGAAAACTGAGAATTCTTCGCTTCCTCACAATCCCGTGTGTGTTTTTGCTTCAAAGTGACGTCTCTCTCTTCAAAAATAGGCTTAGTCTTTCGAGAACAAACTATGAGATGTAGTATGCCTTCTTGCTTTTGTTGTATTATTTATCCTTCTTCATACTCTGATATTATTGCATTGTTTAATAATAGGCTTTCACAATCATTGGCGCAGGAGAATATGAACAGTCTTTTTATAAGTATTTTAATTCGTTTTATTGATTACACAAATTTTCTTTCAGAAATAATTTTGCCTATCTTAGTGAAGAATAATTAAGCCAACGTACACTACTAGAAATCAGCTAAAAAGCGACCACAAAAAGCGATCAAAGTTGATCTTTTTTTGTCCAAAAGCAACCAAAAAGCGATCGAACAGGCCTGGTCACAATTCAGGTGGTCACTTTACCTTTGCGACCAACTTTGGTCTCTAAGGCAAAAGGACCAAACATTCTGGTAGAACATATAGAGACCAACTTTGGTCGCAAAGTAGCGACCAACGTTGGTCTCTAACTGTATTTCTTATTTATTATAATCTGAAAAATTGCGACCAACGTTGGTCGCAATATAATTAATATTTTTATTTTTATTTTAAATAAGCGACCAACCCTGGTCGCTAAGCTGAAGAACAGAAAATTTATTTTACAATAAGCGACCAAGGTTGGTCGCAATATTTTTAGATTTTAAAAATCTGGGTAATATAACGACCAACCTTGGTCGCAATTCTGAAGAAATATTTTTTTTTTTTTATGGTAAGCGACCAACGTTGGTCGTTATACTTGAACAGTTTTAAAATCTGGGCTGGTTTGCGACCAACGTTGGTCGCTAATTTCCAGAAAAATATTTTTTTTTAGTGAAAAGCGACCAACTGGAGACCAACGTTGGTCACTTTTTTTGGTTCATTTTTTCCAGAAATCGCCTGTTTTAGCAGTTATACCACCTGCCAGCTTACCAAAATCCTAAACAGGCATTTTATGCCATAAACAACAACGACAACAACAACAACAACAACAACAACAACAACAAGAACAAACCAAATTCGTTTATGGTATTTTATGCCATAAACAACAACGACAACAACAACAACAACAACAACAACGACAACAACAACAACAATAGCAATAAACAACAACAACAACAACATTAAATAACAACAACAACAACATTAAAAGTAACAAAGTATAAAGTTCAATAGAACTTATACATAAGCTAACCAAAATAAGTTAAATTTTATTACAATTCAAGGATTATTATTTTGTACATCATTAGTGTCATCGTCTGATGAAGTTTCATCACCAAGCCGGTATGGATAAGGATGTAGTTGTGTAGGACCGGAGGGATGATAACGGGGAGGACGGGAGGAAGTAGCATGGGGAAGGTGAGCCTCTGCCATGACTCACGAGACCGGGGAATCGGAACTATACCACCTGCCAGCTTACCAAAATCCTAAACAGGCATTTTATGCCATAACAGACAACAACAACGACGACAACAACATCAACAAGAACAAACCAAATTCGTTTATGGTATTTTATGCCATAAACAACAACGACGACAACAACAACAATAACAACAACAACAACGACAACAACAACAACAACAATAAACAACAACAACAACAATATTAAATAACAACAACAACAACAACAACATTAAAAGTAACAAAGTATAAAGTTCAATAGAACTTATACATAAGCTAACCAAAATAAGTTAAATTTTAGTACAATTCAAGGATTATTATTTTGTACATCATTAGTGTCATCGTCCGAGGAAGTTTCATCACCAAGCCGGTATGGATAAGGATGTAGTTGTGTAGGACCGGAGGGATGATAACGGGGAGGATGGGAGGAAGTAGCATGGGGAAGGTGAGCCTCTGCCATGACTCACGAGACCGGGGAATCGAAAAAGCGCCAGAAGCCAAGAGAGATTTGAGCTACTCTTGTATGGCATTATACTGAGCATCTCTAACCCTTTCTCTTTCCTTGGAGGCTTCTAGCTCGGCTGTGAGCTTTGCCACAGTCTTCCGCATAGAGGAAAGGCTCTCCACATCAAGTTGCTCAGCTTGCACTGAAGTGCCTATTCCTTACATTCCACACTTATAGCGGTGGAATTTCTTAATGGGAAGCCCGTATACGTTTCCCCATTTTGGACCGCCAGCAGTCTGCGTCCATAGTCTTTCAGCATCCTCGTCCGACGGTTGGATTGGGTCGCCCGATGAAGATGGTGGCTGGCTGCGTATGAATTCTTTCAACCTCAGCTGTGAAGCGACTCTATAAGAAAAATTACATTGCATTAGTATTTCAAAAGTTATGTAAAAGTAAATTAAAGTACTTGATGAAAATTGAAAACTTATATGTACAGTCGAGGCTCGGCCCTCAACCCACCTTTCTTCGTCCGAATTTTTCTTCTTATTGACAATATGAGTCTCCTTGAATAACTCATCTTGCCTCATCGGGCGGCCCAACTTCTTTTCCTTAAAACTCATAAATTTTAGTTAATAAACAGAGTAGACGTTGAAAATTAAAATTAAATTAAGCAATTACGTACCATTCTCCTCTTTATTGTACCGAGGCTGACAGCACCTCCAGTGTGCAGGGAGCCTCCCTTCTCAGAAGCACGAGCTTTCTTTCCTTGCTCGCTCTTCTTTAGGAACTCTGCGGTTAGCCATTGCCTTTGCAAATCCTCCCATAGATGATCAAGCAACCAGGAGGGCTTCTGGTTCGACTTTCTAGCTCTGGAAAAGCAATGTGACAACCGCTTGCGAGCCTTGAGATGGAAATTAGCAGCTACATCCGCACTATAGCGGTGTTCCCATACACACTTGCTCTGTATTTCAAAAGTTAAGTATTTAGATGAAAATATCATAAATATAAATAATTGTACAGCATAAAAGAACATTTATACCTTAAATTCATTGAAAATTTGCTCCTTAAACGAAAATGAAAATCACTCCAAGTCGCATAAGGGCCATCTAATAGCTTTCTGGTGGCTTGGGTGATTATCCTTGTAGTAACATTACTAGGGATGAACCTTTAATGTAATAAAAAAATACATTAATATCTTAGTAAAACCATACAAAACTAGTAAACGTAAAAAATAACAAATAACTCTTACCCGTCACCCTCAGGGACTATGATGATCATGCCATATTGATCACGATGCACCTCTTCGTCATCATTACCATCACCGTCCGAACCATGTACATCAGAGGCATGTGTGGAAGGTGTAGGGGGTGGGAGCTAGTGTCTCACAGGCGAAGGCCTGTAATAGATGGAGTCCCAGATGAAGATGGCTGCGAGCCCTGTGACTGCGACATAGCTGTATGGGCCGCAGGGGGACGTGACACTGATTGCTGTGACCCGAGTGGTTGTGACCCGAGTGGCTGCGACCCCAGTGGCTGTGACCTCAGTGGCTGCGACACTGATGCCTGTGATCCATGTGGATGTGACATGGATCGATGCGGTCCATGCGATGCAGATGGCTGAGATCCACGTGGATGTGAGGCAGCTGGACTGTATGTCGTACGTTCAATCCTATGGCCCTGTGATGAAAGACATGGTGTCTGCACGAAGGTGTAGGGCTGGCGATGCTGTGGCAGCTCAGAATAGCCCTGGGGTGGAGGAAAAGACGTAGGCATAGGCAACTCTGAAATGGCAGGACAAGTTGGAGTATAATCTTCTACCCTCCTCTTTGGTTTCCTAGCCTTTTCTCGACCTCGAGAACTACTAGAAGTATTGTTACCTCGATCCTTACCTGTCATCTGCATAATATAATAAATATTTAGATTGAAAGATATAAAGAAAATAGCTATAAACGAGAGTTGTTAAAGAAATCAACTGTTTAAAGCTCATCATCATATAGTTCCTCGTCCGAGAATTCTTCTTCCTCGGTAGTTTGAGCTTCATCGGTTGATACTTCTTCCTCGTTTTCTGTAATTCTTACTTCAGAAATATCAACTTCTTCCAGTATGTGTTCAGGATGTTCCATTCATAAACTAGCATAATCTGATTCGTATCCTAAAGGTTCAATTCAAATCATATTCATAAAATTTCAAGACAACACAAAGTATGTGTAACTGTTATATTAGTTAATGAGAGAAAGAGTGGATAAAAATAATATTCAGTATGTGTACATGTTTTATTCAAGATAATGCTACTTGTGTTCTTCATAAATTACTTCATTTTACATTATCGTTATAAAATTTGAACATGCTTCCCAATTAGTTTAATTTGTTTAGGTAGAATTCGTTACAAATTAAACTAAACTAACAATATAAAAAGATGGGGAAATGCTAATCGGGAAAACTAACAGCATTTGAAAAGATAAGTCAAATGCTAATCGGAAAAGCTAATTTACTCATTTAAGTTCATAAAAAGATGGGGAAGAAAGGTTCTAACAAGCAAAGTAAAAAGTAGTAAAAGGTAAAATTTCAAGACAACTATCTAACCTTGATTTTTTGTAGGTGGAGAAGGAGAATAGGCGCGGCAGCAGTAGCGGCGAGGAGCAGCAGCGGCAGCGGTAGCGGCGACGAGCAGCAGTGGGGCGTGGTGTCGCGGGGTTGGGACTATGGGATTAGGGTTAGAAAAATAGGAAAGTTGGGAAATTTTGCCGAAATAAGGAGAAAGCCCGCTTTTGTTTCTGTAATTACAAAAAGCGACCAACTTTTGTGACCAACGTTGGTCGCTTATCTGAAAATTTTAAAATTAAAATTTACGACCAACGTTGGTCACAATTTTGGTCGCTCCAAACCTACTCTGTTCTATATAATACGTGTATATGTATATAAAATACTATAGTATATATGTATATATATACACTAAGTGTATTGCATATACTAAGTGTATAGTATAGTGTATAGTATAGTCTATTATATAATACACTATACTATATATATATATATCGAATATAGCTTTTATATATATATATATATATATATATATTTATATATATATATATTAGTGTATTGTATATTCTATTATATAATACAGTATACTATACTATATATATATATATATATATATATTTATATAAACATTAAAGCTATATTCGATAAATATATATAGTATAATATGATTGTATATATATACTAAGTGTATAGTATAGTCTATTACATAATACACTATACTCTCTCTATATATATATAGTATACTGTATTATATATCAAGATGATAAGTGTATATATATATATATATATAGAGTATAATATTGAAGATGATATCGCTGGTAATGGCATAAAAGAGATTAATAACTTAATCTCTCAAAATAATTATTTGTCTTTATATGTTAAAGTTTTGGGTGAGTTCTCTTGATTCAAAACTTGACTGTTTAATTGATTTGGTAAACAGGATTAATATTACTTCTTCATCGGATCGCTCTTTAGTAGTTCATTCGGCTCAAGTAATTTCCGATGAGCCCTCTACATCTGTTAAACTACCACCCTCTATACAGAGACCTCCAGATATTGCTGGTTTTCAGATTAAATCACGAGAAGATTTAGAACAACTAGTTAAACGAAAAATTAGCTAGTTTAAATCTCAAACCCCTTGAGTTAGCTTCTGAATATGCAGAAAATATAGCTGACCCTTCCAAAGATTATAAGGAAGAAACTAGATCCGAAATTAACAAGCTTAGAAAAATAGGTAAACGTTATGGTGATACACCTAGAATGAGTACCTATTATTATCCAAGACCAACTCCTCAGGATATTCTCATGGAAGAAAGAGATTGGTACCAAAACAACACCAGTTATAACGGTGATGCCATTTATGAATGGAATTTAGATGGTTTGACTGATAGACAAATTAGTATCTTAGTACATCGTATGTTGATGTATTCTACGATTTGTAAGGCTACCTCTGACAAAAATACTGAGGTGATAATTTGCAGAATGCTAGTCGCAGGATTTACTGGACAGTTAAGAGGATGGTGGGATAATTTTTTGTCTCCTGAAGATAAAATAGCAATTTATAATGCTGTTAAGAATGAACCTGGGGTAGATACCTTAGGTAGACCCTTAGAAGCAGGAAGACAAGATTGTGTCTATACCTTAGTTTTAACCATTATAGAATATTTTAGTGGTAGATTTACCAATATGCACGAAAATATTCGTACCTTATTAAATGGGCTTAGATGTAAACATCTAGGTGAATTTCGTTGGTATAAGGATACCTTTCTAAGCAGGGTTATGGAAAATCTCTTATAAATGAGAAGATTTCTCAAGAAAGAGGAGAATCTTCCTCTCGATCAATTAATATGGAAGATATTCCAAAAGATAGCCCATTATATGAGCAATTACAGGCATATTTAGCCTCACAAAGAACTCCACAAGGTGATACCTATGCAGCTATGGCAGTCGAAAATCCTGATGATATCAGAAATTATGAAAAGGTAACAAAAAGGGAAATGATATTTCCTTTAGAAATCCACGACTTACAGTGAAAAGAAGACCCTTGGAAGATACTCCAACAGTATTTAATTGAGAAGTTATACTTCCCTGGAAAATCATACAAAACTCGATTTATTTTTAGGAATGATGCAAATAGTTACTTCACATAGATGGTATGTTAAGTGTACTATTTTAATTGATAATAATTTTGCTATTACTGAAACTGCACTTATTGATAGTGGTGCTGACATAAGTTGTATTCAGGAAGGAATAATTCCGACCAGATATTTTCAGAAAACTTCTCATAAAGTTAGTTCTGCTTCTGGTGATAGAATGAAAATTGAATACAAATTGCCAAATGCATATGTTTGTAAACAAAAAGTGTGTATTCCTCACTTCTTTATACTTGTTAAAGATAAAATGTTTCCTCCTATCATATTAGGAACTCCTTTTATCCAAACTATTTATCCCTTTACTCATGTTAATAGCAATCGATTCGATGCTACTTATATGGGTAAAAAGATTTCGTTCCAGTTTATAACTGAACCTCTTGCACGAAATATAAATTCTTTGATTGATAGAAAAAATTTTCATTTAAATTCTTTGCAGCATGAAATTTACAGCATGTCTATAGATGATATTTTGAAATCTACAAAAGTTCAAGAAAAGGTTAAACTAATTTCTAAACAATTTGCTGTCTCTATTTGTGCTGACCACCCAAGTGCTTTTTGGGATAGGAAAAAGCATGTGGTCTCTCTTCCTTATGAAGACTCTTTTTCTGAGGAAGATATTCCGACGAAGTCACGACCCTGTCAAATGAACACAGAATTAGTCGAATTCTGTAAAAAGAAAATTGACAGTTTATTACAGAAAGGTTTAATAAAACCTTCGCGATCACCTTGGTCATGTACATCCTTTTATGTTAATAATACGGCTGAAAAAGAACGAGAAGTTCCCAGATTAGTTATCAATTATAAGCCTTTAAATAAGGTTTTAAAATGGATTAGATACCCAATCCCTAATAAAAGGGATTTACTTTCTCGATTATATGATGCCAATATATTTTCTAAATTTGTCTATCAGTCAAACCCATCTAAATTCCATTCATAAATGGCATCACCGTTATAACTAGTGTTGGTTTGGTACCAATCTCTTTCTTCCATGAGAATATCCTGAGGAGTTGGTCTTCGATAATAATAGGTACTCATTCTAGGTGTATCACCATAACGTTTACCTATTTTTCTAAGCTTGTTAATTTCGGAACTAGTTTCTTCCTTATAATCTTTGGAAGGGTCAGCTATATTTTCTGCATATTCAGAAGCTAACTCAAGGGGTTTGAGATTTAAACTAGCTAATTTTTCGTTAACTAGTTGTTCTAAATCTTCTCGTGATTTAAACCAGCAATATCTGGAGGTCTCTGTATAGAGGGTGGTAGTTTAACAGATGTAGAGGGCTCATCGGAAATTACTTGAGCCGAATGAACTACTAAAGAGCGATCCGATGAAGAAGTAATATTAATCCTCTTTACCAAATTAATTAAACAGTTAAGTTTTGAATCAAGAGAACTGATATGTTCACCCAAAACTTTAACATATAAAGACAAATAATTATTTTGAGAGATTAAATTATTAATCTCTTTTATGCCATTACCAGCGATATCATCTTCAATAAATCTTTGAAACGCAGCAAAAGTAATACCTGTATTATTGGGTAATACAAAAGGAGCTTGAGGAGGATAAATACTTTAAACTGTATTACCAGAACTTTCTAAATAAGTTCGTTCAAGTACCTTGATATACATAGGCATATAAGTGGATATAAACCACGGAACAAAATATATAATCTGATTATGCAATGCACAGAATTGATAAAATTCTTGAGAAATACTTCTTTTATCTTCAGTAGTATAATACTCACTGTACCAGTTTTTAAAACTTTTTCATTTATCCTGATAAAATTCTGACAAAATATGTTGTCTTGCCGGTGATCCCGGACTAAAATCAATTTGGAACTTGATCATTATTTAAACATCATTTAAATTAAAATCTATTTCGGATGCAGTAGGAATATCTTTATCAGAAGACTTGTCTTTTTGTACTATATTATTAAAAAAATTTATACGTTCTACTCTTTTATCATTATTAGTAGTAGAAATAGTATGCAAAGAAGCAGATCGATTTAATCGGGCTGGACCATGTACTGGTTCTACTGGAGCAATATAAGATTGGGTTCAAGGCAAAGAAAGCCTTCTGTTACCAGTAAAGGATTGCCTATAAGGCGTTAAAGAGTTGTTGTCTTCAAATTCTTCTGGGGTCTGAGAAATATGAGAATAGTCACAATTTGTGACTGTATCTGCTTGTTGACTCGGTGATATTACTGAGTCTAAAATTCATGTAGTAGGGAAATTAATTTCATCCCATCTAATAGGTCTCCTAGTGATGACCTTGGATATAGCAAAATTAGTCTCAAATATAATAGACTGATTAGACGAATCTGTCAACTTACATCGAGGATTTAGAATAGACAAAAACTTATAATAAATCCTGTATGATTAACAAATAAGTTTAGAACCAGGTGCATAATTATAACCATGCGTTTTAATATTTAAAGATAAAGCATCAAGAATATTAATATCAGAAAGAGATAATTGCAAATTGGGTTGTGTATTGAAATATACAGGACCATACGCCACCGTAGATTCAATTGAACCCATAAGAGACTGTCTAAAATTTAAATTTCTGGCATCTCTTAAAGCTGCCAAGAAAGTCTCTGGTAACCATTTAAGGGTTAATGGTTTAAATGCAGTTTGCACCACACCAATATGAACGAAATTAAACTTATGTTTATAAACATCAATATCACGATTATTCAACAATCGAATAGTTTGTTCAGAAGAATTTAAAGCAAGAGACTGCTCTGTCGTTTTTATTAGTTGTTTAGACGACAGTTTATCAAACCATCCAAAATCATATATCTGTTTAATAGGAACTTGAGGAATAGTCCATTTATTTAATAAATCAAGATTCAGAGGTACATCTACCTCTTCAAGCCTAGTAATTTTAATACTAGTTTCTCTAGTGTCCATATTCATAAAATATCTATGTTGAATACATACTTTCTCAGTTTCTTATTAACGTAATTCCTAGACTCTGATACCAAGTTGACCCAAGATCTGTTGGTGCCGGCGGTAGTCCGCTCGACGGCGATAGACCCGAATCAAGAGAGTACCCTTGTCATCAAACAAGAATCAAAATTAAGGGATTTTATGATATGAATTTTTAGCCTTATACTGATGTACATGATTAGCTATATGGTAAATTCTTTTACCCGAACAAGGGGCCTGTCAGTAACTAAATACTGCGGTGACTTCAGACCATGTGTGTAGGATACCCCGAAAGGCTCACTGGGATTAAAACGGCCTTAAATATCAGCAATAAACGGCCTCTCACCAGACGCTACACGTAGCCACTAAGACAAATCGAAGTCTGCAGTAAATAGTACGACTGTACCACCATCTCAGAACCAAGCTAAAAATTACATGATTATAAGTTAACTATTCATATTTAGAGTCTCTTGATTTTAATAGAGTCTAGTTCATAGTTAGTATGAAGCTAAGAAGTAATCGTATTCAACATAGATATGAATTTAGCCGACTATAAGCCTGGCCATCGGAGATTAAGATATAAAAAGAAAATAAAATAAAAGTAGTACCTGGTGCCCTTTGTGCCCAAAACTCTGAGCGCTTTTGATTTCTTTTTACAAAATTATAAACTTGAACTATACAAAACTGATTACTAAACTAGAGAGAAGATAGAGTATACAAGGCTTAGAGAGAGAAAGAAAAGCTCCAAAAATTTCTTCTAAATCATCATTCTCAGAAATAATCCCTTTTTTCTTAATATCAGTTGAAATAGCATTTTTCTCAACTTGTCCGATTCTATGATCCAAAATCATTTGGTTTTGCTTGAGAGATTTAATCTCATTTTTAAGTTGTTCAACTTTAAATTTTAAATCATCTAATGAAGAGGTATTACTAGGAAGGTTCATATTGTGTAGGGAGTTCTTTTCTAAAAGTCGTTTTTGAACTTCCGCCATAGAATATGAAACTTCATCAAGTATATCTCTTTTTCGAATAGGCTTATCAGCCGATTGTGAAGTAGAAATAGAAGCCATATTAATAATTTTTTCTCGTAAAATAGGGTCTGAGACTTCTTTTAATAGTTGTAAAATATTATCAGAATTAATAGGCTTTATTTCAAAATCATTTTGAAATTGAGATTGTAATTTATAAATATTCAAATTTTCACAGGAAGATTTACCTGTTTCATTGGCACATTTATCACAAGTATCAGTATCAGATAAATCAAATATTTTAATAGACATTTCAGACGAAGCGGATGAAGTATAGTCAGTATCATAATCTTCTGTAAAACTTTCTGCCATAATTTTCAGAAACTTCTCTTTGGATTTATCATCCAATTCAAGAGCAAGAGCTTTAAGCTTCTCTTTCTTGCAGTTTGGAGCAATGTGGCCAAATTTGCCACACTTATAACACTTTATGTTTTTCAGATCTCGTTTAGATCTGTTTTTGGCAAATCGCGTTTCTTTGCGATATTTTCTTCGAACATATTGCTCTTCTTTAGATCGACGATGTCGTCGTTTTTTTACCCTTTCTTTGGTAAAAATCAATAGTACTTCCTTTTGCTTTTTCCCTTTTCTTTTTAAAAGAGGAGCCGTCTTCCATACCAAATTGTTGACAAAAATCACCTAACTGAGTTCTTTCAGTTAGTTTCTGTCTCTTGAGCTGTTGCTTTAATTTCAGCTCATTACATAAACTTAATCCTTCTTGGGTACATACCCCAATTAATTTATCATAAGTATAGGTACTATAATGAATCTGGACATTATTTTCACGAAGAGATTTTCTAACTCTTTCTGCAAATAAAGGAGGTAATCCATCGATAAACTTTCCTTTCCAGTGTTCGCTATTACTTTCGGGTAAATCCATAACCCTGCTTAGAAAGGTATCCTTATACCAACGAAATTCACCTAGATGTCTACATCTAAGCCCATTTAATAAGGTACGAATATTTTCGTGCATATTGATAAATCTACCACTAAAATGTTCTATAATAGTTAAAACTAAGGTATAGACACAATCTTGTCTTCCTGCTTCTAAGGGTCTACCTAAGGTATCTACCCCAGGTTCATTCTTAACAGCATTATAAATTGCTAATTTATCTTCAGGAGACAAAAAATTATCCCACCATCCTCTTAACTGTCCAGTAAATCCTGCGACTAGCATTCTGCAAATTATCTCCTCAGTATTTTTGTCAGAGGTAGCCTTACCATAAAAGAGATTGGTACCAAACCAACACCAGTTATAACGGTGATGCCATTTATGAATGAAATTTAGATGGTTTGACTGATAGACAAATTAAGTATGTATTCAACATTGATATTTTATGAATATGGACACTCGAGAAATAGTATTAAAAATACTAGGCTTGAAGAGGTAGATGATATATATATATATATATAAACATTAAAGCTATATTCAATAAATATATAGTATAATATAATTGTATATATATACTAAGTCTATTATATAGTACCAATACCTAAAAGAACTCGTCCCTGTGTTCCGAGCGCTTCATGTTCTTATATATATATATATATATATATAATCTATATTCGATATATATATATATAGTATAATATAATTGTATATATATACTAAGTGTATAGTATAGTCTATTATATAATACAGTATACTCTATATATATATATATATATATATATATATATATATATAT